>JAMQGT020000062.1:0-18180 GCA_024447675.2 Pterophyllum scalare
AGCAAATACCAGCAGTGCTGAAAGCATCCACTCACCCATTCACACAAACACTTCTTTCTACACCTGAGTGATTTCTGTCTATCATTCACAGTCCAATGGATGCATCAGAGAGCAACTTGGGCTTCGCCTTGGCATGCAGACTGAAGCAGGCAGGGATTGAACCACCAATCTTCCAACTAGTAGGTGGTTGTGAGGTGTGAAGAAGCGTGTTTTCATTGGAGCACTGCAGCGGCTGCAAAATGTTCCATCATCAGTTTGAAATTAAAGAAATCAAAGATTTTATAAAGTGTTTGGCTGATAAATCCTCCAGTGCTATGACTCTAAACGGTGCTCCGTGCAAGAATGTGAAGCTGACAATTGCAGGAACAGGACCAAAGGGGGGGCTGGGTTCAGCAAAATGGCCAGTTGTTCTTTTAAAACAGGCTTTGTTTGTGGTCGGGGGGCACAGTTCATGTAGTTTGAGTGATTACAGCATGGCCCATTGACATCAGATTTTTTTATTCTTGGTTCTGCCTATTCGGCACAGTTAAGAGATCAAGAGAATGATCAGAAACGGCTGCTCATCTCATCTGTAATTTGATGATGAAATAGAAGGAATGAAAGGGGAAAGAAGAGAGCATACCTGGGAGCGTAAAAATCATGATGGTTGCTTCATGACCGCTCCTCTTGCCCTTAGTGTAACATTCAGGGGAAGAGTGTCCCTTTGTTATCGCCCCCCTCTCCCCAGCAATTATCACAAACTCCACTTCCCCTGCCCTCCGGAGCCCAGAGAACTGAGCGGCCGGAGTGGGAGAATAGCTACATTTATAATTTTTTTCTTCTCTTCCCATAGATTAATTTTCTAGGAAGCCCTGTCACTGCTGTACAGGAAAGCAGAGGGAGTGGAATGGAGTGTAAAAGGAGGGAGATGGGGGTGGGCGGGTGAGAGAGATTGGGGCTACAGTGCACAAGCCTTCTCGCTTTTTCGTTTCCTTTCTTTCTTTTTTTTTTCCTTGACAGATCATTTTCCATGCAGGGGTATCAGGGGGTCTGGCCGATAATTGGCATGCAGATTGCAGCTGATGGCGTCCCGCAACAGAAGAAAAGAACTGGCTAGTTAGAATAATGAGCCAGCCTGCCTGATGGATGGGCGAGGGAGGAGGTCATACAAAATGTTTCAGACACAATTCCTACCTCCCCTCCTTTCTCCCCCTGCTGCTCGCTACCTGCACCTCCCATTTTTATTTTTCTATTTTTCACAAAGGCCTGATATTTCATTATTTCCTCCTCTCTCTACCCTTCTAGGGTAATGAAAGCATCCCATCTTCCTCTCACTTCTACTCTTCTTTTATTTCTTTTTTCTTTTTTCTTTCCTGGCCCAGCTGTTAACACTTCCTTTCCCCTGCGTAGGACATGGTGACAGTACAGTTTTGGGTACGCAGAGACTCTAAAATGTCACATCTCATTAGGAGCCTGACACCCTTTAGAGACTTTAGTGTTTTAATTACAGTAAAGGAGTTAATTACTCATCTCTCAGCGGATTTCAGTTTCTCATCGTCAGTTAGCAAGAAGAAAAGTTTGGAACACGGGAAGTAGGCCTAAATATGAGAGGAAAAGGCTGACGTGCTCATAAATGTTAGTAATGTGCATTTTTGTGGAGTAAATCATCTTTGAGGACAAAGGGCTTGAAGCCTTGAGGCTGGTTAAAAACTGACAGATGGATGAACTGCACATGCATTTCCTTAATTACATGTAATGCAGATCATTTTGTGCTCCTAGGTGGGAATTTGTGTGAGTATCAAACAGGACGATTAACCGTTCAGAATAGAAATGATAGTTGGATAACGAACATTCACATTTTATTATCATACAGCTCCAGTTTGGGTCTAAATGGTAGTTTTTTGTTCTTGATTGTCTTCTTACTCTCAGAGGGTTTTTTGCATTAGGAAGTGATTCCTCAGGAACATCTCTGCTCGTAAGGATTCAAGAATCAACTCCAAACCTTTTAGGCAGGGCTTCTATTTCATTGCAGGGTTTTGAGTGTTATGCATAATTTATTGTTTTCCCTAAATCCAGCACTCATAATGAGAGAAATTCCCGCACTGCAGCGATCGAATAATGCGAGTCTAATATCTGCTCGGATGAGCAGCTGACTGAAAGGGGTCAGATGTAAACCTTAAAAATGTAAATCTATTTGGACTGACGGGGAACCTGCTCAGAAAAACAAGAGAGTCCGACTGAAGGTGAATATGAACAACTTTAATGCTCGGGATCCTCAGTCGGGTTATGAAACATTATTCAGCTGAAGCAACTTTTGCATGATGCAGAGCGCTGTGTTGTTCAGAGACTCTCGACTCGGGGAAACGCAGAATGCAATATTTCCTCTCTTAGTTACATATCAGTAGACTGATACGCTGTGTTAATGATGGATTTTGGTTGGGGAAAAATTAAACCTGTTATTACTCGTTAAATCCATGAAAGATTTTCCCTCATTTGCATTTCAGTCTGACCGGCTGCACTGACCTTGTGCTTGTATTAAATGTTCTCTGAGACATCTCTATTTATAATATTCTTGTCTACTTTTAGGGAAGAACTGTATTTACATGTATTTACAACATGTAGAAATGCTTCTTGCCTAATGAGAACTTTGATTTTTCCTCTGGCTTGGATTCACATGTGAACTAAGGAGAGACTATTGAGACATTTAGTTATGAAATTACTCTTTTATTAGATATCAACCTGAGCCACTGATTATTTTCTTTTACTGTGAGGGCACTGGTTACAGTTACATTTATTATAAGAATTTTGTTGGGAGATTTTGGAGTGTCTGCCTCTGTGAGCGTATTAGCTGTGTCCTGTATTCCTCTTATAGAAAATGAATGTGCACATCTTGAATTGTGCAGTGACTGCTGTTCCTCAGGCCACCCTGTGGCTGCTTGCATATGGATTGGAACAAAATTCCAATTCAAAGTTGAGTTTGGGATGATTTTTGTTAAGTATGCTTAAATATGAGATGCCAGCATCTCCCCCCCCACATCTGTTGTAATGTACACTTCAAGCCCAGCTTCAGGGTATTGAGCTATGGTGGTTATTTCTAATTAAAGTTACTTTGCAAAGCTTGTTGCGGTCTCATTTAGATATGATACAATTACTAATATGTTGGATCACCGTTATTACCTTATTCAGAAAGGGAAAATAAGTAAAGACGGAGGGAGTAGGAAAAATTTAGCTGTTGCTGAGGCTGTGGCTCAGCAGCTGGTGTTATGGTTTTAGAATGGGCCATTTAAAATTAATGCAATGAGGTTGGGTATACATATTTTTCTGTTAATTTAAACTTTTTGATAAACAAAACTCATATTGTTTAAGTAAATGACACTCCAGTTGCACACTATAATAGCAGCTGCCGGTCACTCTGCACATACTGCAGGACCGTCCTGCAGGGCAGCAACCAAACAACATATTTTATTAGGCACTGTGGAAGCTTTAATTACTGTTGAAAAACAAAAAAAAATTACTGCAATAAATGAAATGCTGCTATCTTAGGTTTATGCTCAGATAGAAAGCAGTAATCACACTTCTGTGTTTGGGAGAGTGTGTCAGCAGCAGATTCTGGGCTTTCCCTCCAGAAAACACATTTTAGCTTCCCACCACCCCGAGGGCTGCATTTTACTGTGAATGCCTCTAATCCCCGAGGCTTTACAGATAATTAACCCAGACTGTCATTTTACCCTGCACATCACGCCGCTTTTGATCAACCTCCCGGGTCAGGTAGCTATAGGTAAACAGAGGAATTATAATAAGTGTTATTAAGCACCTTGTTGTGCATGAGAAGATCACGCACTTTTCTCTTGTTTTTTTTAATTTTTTTATTTGCTTTGTTTTGTTTTACTGATCTTTACTGATCTCTGCCTTCAATGCAGCACCAAAGAGCGCACTGTGGTCCTGAAAGCATTCATACAACTTAATACTTAAACTCTCAGATTATCATACGGGGGCCAGTTACTTTATAGGTTCAGATTTTACCTGAAAATCAGTTTGTTACAGAAGACACTTAAAATGACTTAGCAGCAACATTAAAATCAGTAATAATAACACATTTGTGTTTATTACCTGTGTAATCCCACAGCCACCACTGTTCACCTGCATTTTACAATAACACTGCATATGGAACAGACAAGGTGTTGCCTTTTTTAATGATAACTGGTTGTGTGTCTGCCTGCCTCTATCTCTGTACTTAATTCTGAATTAAGATTTTCATCAGATTTTTAATAGAATGCAAAATAAATAAATTTAAAAAAATCTAACAGGAGGGGTGCTTTTCTATGCAGTTGCTTCTTATAGCAACTTTCCTTTGTGTGATACCCTCACCTCTTGACCTCTGACACTTGGATTTGTTATGGCAGCAGATACTCCCCCATGAATGACATCTTTTGTTTCCCTGTCGACCTTAAAAGAAAAAAAAAAACTCTGCCGTATCATGTTTTCCATGTCAAAGTCTGTGCTACACACTTCTTTTCAAAATAAAAAATTGGAATTGTTAATAGTAGTATGCAAATTAACACCAGATTTTGCTCAGTTAAACTCAGGTAAATCTGTGGCTTTCATTATAACTTTAGGTATCTAAGCTAGAAGCATTCACAGGCCTCAGATGCACGTGCGGAATAAGTAAAAAATGTGTAATGCTTTTATTTTTAAAGGTTTTTCTGGAGCCCCATTGCTCTGTTTTTGGCTGCTGTCAGAAACTTCGTCCATGCACTGCAAGAGAATACTGTCCACCAACAGCTTAAAAATAATACGATTCTTTTATGTCTTCTGAGTTTGTCCCATTTCCACTTTTTCCAGCATGGAAGAATAAAGGCTACATTACTGCCAGGAGCTCCAATAAACGGCTCTGCTTTTGATGAAGAATCGAAGAAAGTTTAACGCTGGGGAGAATCTTGATGGAGTTCAGTGGCCGCAGTTCTCAGCAGCTCTTCAAGCTTAATCTCACATGCACCCTCATCAACACAACACAGAAGGGAACAAATTTACTGTTTCATCCTCATTCTTCCAGGCACGCTAAGGAGCTGTATACAGTACACACCAGATCAAAGCCTTAATTGAAAAATAATTATAGGTACTTAATCATAGAAAGCACTGGGCTAATTGAAGTGAAAACAAGGAGGCAAACGCAGGCCCTCAGAATCGTGGCAGAAAGAGGATATTGTAAAAGCTTCTTCTTCAATCCCCATTGTCTTCCAGATTAAATAGGAGAGGGCTATTAGCAGAGTTAATTGGCTCTCTAATTTAGATCTCGCCCCACTGAAAGCATAACGGATGCGAGCCTGTCGACCAATGATGTGTGCACTCTGTCACACTGTCCTGCTGGACTGTGATTGGTTAATTGCTCAGGGATTTTTGAAGTTTTCTATCATTCTTCAAATGCAGCACATTTGCGGGGGCTGCGCTCGTCTCCCCGGCTGCCCAGGTAGCGTTCATTGTTGGGAGATTTGAAGCGGGTGAGTGTTGCTCATTTACCACAGCTAGACCACTCGGCCTGCCTTCTGGCTCGTGTTAAACCTGCTTTTTTTTTTTTTAACCAACACTGTTAATTCAGAGCGATTTCGCTCATATGCAGCCTGATTCACAGGAGGGAAAATGCACTGAATCCTGATTGTCCTCCTTCTGACCTGCTCGTATTTTGTAGAAGTTCCCGATGCCCTCAGAGAAACAGCACTCCAGGCCCTGTAACGTGAAAGGCCTCCTTATCACACTCCCAGCAAGTTACTCCCTGCTGTGACCGCCGCCTCTGTTCTCCGCACTCACTCTGCCCTCTAGTGTCTGTCAGGAGGTAGCGCACTGATTACTGAATAAAAATCCATTTAGACTCCCAAAAGGTAGAAGACAGTAAATGGGCCATTTTTCTACCATTTTCTGAGACAGCCTTTCATCATTTCAGCACATCTCTTTCTAGTGTTTTCTTATTGTAGCCTGAGTGGTAATGGAGCTCTTGACTGGAGTTCAAAATAGAAGTTGGTGTGGAAATCTTCTTTCAAGGTCTGTCCCCAAACTTTCCCTCTTTTTTTCCCTTTTAGAAAACAGCAAGAGAAAATGACAGCAGCAGATCATGCTATGTGCCCTGCTATATCACAGATATACACTACATCAACAAAGAGTCATCATCCTCGACCAAGCATCTTCAGCTAAGCAAAAAGTAATGATGAACATTTATAGTCAAGCGTATGATTCCAGATAACTTTATTTGTTCTTTTATGACGTTTCTGCACCACAAGGAAAGTCTTAACACCTACTGAATGGATTGCCATGAAATTAAGAAAACACACATTAACCTCTTGGATTAACAGAATCTGGACTTCCACATGAGGATTTACCATGTTAGCAGCAACCCCTGCTGGATGGACGGCTGTCTATTGTCTCCAGCGGAGGATTTTCCCTCTTGTGACGCTGTCAGGTTGTTTATTAAGTATAGTAACTGGTGTTTAAAGCCCTGAGTTGTAGCTTGTTGACTGCATCATCATTTCCCTTAGGAACCGGGGCTTTCTCATAAGGAGTGCAGCCCCTGTCGTCACGCTCTGGAACACCGCTGGCCCGCCGTCTCAGACCAGATGTACCAGATTTGGTCCAGCATCACAGAGGTGGTGGCCTTTGACACAAAGTATCAGCTACCTGTAGCACAGTTTTGAGATCCCTTCCCAGGTGATTCAACCCCCACTCACACCTTGACCCATGTGACCCATGTGGACCACATGATGGCAGGGTGGGGCAATGACTCCCAGGACCACCTTCAAGGTTATAACCTATCTGGGGGTTTAATAGAAGCATGAGAGGTGGAGCATCTTCTTGAACCTAATAAGAAGTCCACCTGCCTTCAACTCGAGCATTTTAAACTCCTCAGCTATAGTAGAACTGCCTGTCTAAGCAAAATTACTTCTTCAGTTCAACCAGCACCCTAGCACAGAGCTCTGAGGATCACCCTTATGTGATCTACGTCTGACGTGAGGTATAAACTGCGAGTCATTTCCTGTAAACCAACTAGTTTTAAGTAGTTTCAGTTTTAGATCACAGAATGATTCTTCTGATTCTTTACAGAAAATACTGTTAGTGAGTCTGCTGAAGAAATCAGACAGTTAAAATCTTGATGTTATTTATTTTGCGCGTCAGCTCCCTAACCCTGGCTTCTCAGGCTGAAACAGCTTTAATCCTGTAGAAGTTCACAGCTGGAGCGCCAATATTGGACACAAATATGTGATGCTAATAAGCTGATATTTCATTTGCAGGCTGTCGGCATGTTGATGTTTACAGCTTGCTGTTTTGCCTCTTTGCAGTGGGAATTTATTTATTATTTTTTTTAATGATCTGATTTTGTCTGCTCAGCTATATATGGTACAATACTAATAGTCTTTCTGTTGAAATAAAATATCTGCACGTTGTGCATCATTATACATTTTTAGGCGATATTTTAATGGCACAGTTTGAGTTTGTGGCTGCCGACTGATTGGCTGGCAGCCAGATGTGGAGACAATCTCAGCAGTGATTTACGGTTTCTTACAGTCTTATTCATGGCAACGACTTCAAGGAACTCATCTCTGTGAAGCACCTCCTCCTTTCATGTGCATTTCTATGGGCAGCTCATGAATAAGTAAACAGTGGCTCTAACAGAAGCTGGAAAAGTTGTTAGCTTAAGGTTCGGCTTGCTGGGGGATAAATGACTTTGCACAGCAGACAGCAAAAATCATTAGTGCACTGTGTTACAAGCTGCTGCTAATTCAAAGGATATTAATCAAATCAGGTTGCCTATGTGAGGGTACATTTCACTGGGTGGGTCATTAGACCTGCCTTTGGAAAACTTTCAGGAGTGATTTCATGTGGGAAGAGTGGCCAGCGAGGCCGGGTCTTTGAATATATATTTTTAATCTTGTTCTTCTTTAGTCTTTTGCTAGTGTTAATTTTCTCTTTGTTTATTTTTTTTATTTATGTGCTTGCACTGAGAGTAAATGACTAAATAATGGCAACAGCAAGGTGAATTATATATTTCTCTCGCAACCTTCAACGTGACCTTTGAAACACGTCTTCGTATGAAGACAACACTTGTTGCATTTAGCAAAGGTAAAACTCTGAGCGGCACGTTTTTACCCTGAACAAGGCCCCAGCCCAGTTTCGATTCAGTCCCGGTGTCTCAAATGTCCCCCCCGACATATCAGCCACAGGCAAATTGGTTTCAGTTCGCTACAATCGTATCAGTATTTACTTTCGCCTGACTGGCTGCTGCTGCCACGACGATATGGAGCACCCACCCCAACAATACTGTCATCCAGTATCGCTTAACAGCCTGGCAGAGGCATAGAACAATATTTAATCTGTAAATGTTGTGCTTCTAAACTGAAACCATTTCTACAAGTCGAGCATACAGTTTAGTGAAGAATAATGCTCAAAATAAATCTTGAAAGTACCATGTTAATGCAATCATCTAAGCTGATAAAGCAAAACTGTGGTGGGTGCAAGCACATTTTAATGCTTTATTTCAGACTGCTGTTTCTTTTCACTTCTCCTGGGGAAATAGAGTGAATCAACACAGTGAAATGCCTGAGTGCTGCCTTGGATGACAGACAGCAGTAATCAGCAGTAAGTGGGAGAAGCACATTTACATCTCACAGCATCCTGCCTGCTCATCCGGACACATACCAGGCTTCCCATCTTCACGACACGGCCCAAACCAGCGCGCCTCCTTAGAAAATAACCTCATTTTATCAAATATTTACAATAAAGGAAATCAGTCTTAGTACGTGGCAGCAAAATAAAAAAGATTTTTCAATTATGACGGTATTTTTCTATAATTATAATCTTTTATTTCCAACATGACTAGAATAAAAATTAAGTTACTTAATTCTTATTATAACCAGAAGTACCTTCCTCAATTTTACAAGATCGTCTTCATGACATTTTTTAGCTCATTTCTTATTACATCTTGTTTCCTTCATTATAAAATAGTTATGACAAGAATAAATATATCCCCAGAGATTTTATCAAAAACTGACATGTTCAGTTGGAACTTTTTCCTTTAAAGTCGGCATAACAAGAAATGTTTGTATTTACTGTGTTACTAAATATAGAAAATATTTATTCAAGGACAGATTTTTTTTAACCTTACTGGCTCGAGTAGTCTTCAGGGATAATTCTCCACTGTCACCAAGTGCTTGCTCACAGGGGGTGGTTTTGACTGTTGGGTTGTCTCTGCATTATTGTAGGCTCCTTACCTACAATATAAAGCACCTCGAGGCGACTGTTGTGATTTGGCGCTTAATAAATGGATTTGGGTGCTGGCTGCCTTTTGTTTTGTTCTCTGTTGAGGTCCGAGCTCTCAGGAGGCCAGTCCGTGACTGATAGTCTTACATTGTGTGCTGCCTTTACTGCATCGACAGTGTGTTTGGGATCATTGCTGAAAATTGAACCCGTTGCCAGCAAGATGCTTTCCAGGTGGATCAAAATTGGATGGCACTTCTCTCTTGTCATAATTTGATCAATTTTAACAACATCTCCAGCACCACTGGCTGTCCTTGAAAGTAAAATATACAGAAATGAAGGCTGACTCAAGACTTGTGCAGAGTGTTGTATCATTGTGCTTTGTATAGATCATGCAATCATGATGATATACTTTCAAATCAACTGGAGCCTGAAAGATGCTCATCAGTTTTGGATGGTAGCATGCTGGTTAGTTCACCTTTGCAAGCCAGTGGTACTATACTCTCCTTGGTAAGCACTGTTGGCTGGATTGGATGTTGCCCTGTAGGGATCATACAGATGTTGGTATTAGAGCAACAACCACTTGGCAAAATCATGAAGCGCATATAACGTGACGATTGAATGTTAAAAGACTGCTCGTTTTCTTGGCCTGTGATTTACTGCCATTTCCAAACACAAAAGCAGATGTTCTGTAGTTCTGTGGCACGCTGATGTTCAGCGGGACCTCTGCACTTATTTTCTGTAAGTTGAGTTTGTGCTTCAAAGCTAACCTAATGCTAGCATTACGGCTACCAAGCTTTGAATTTTAAGAGATGCTTTGTGATCTCTGACGGTGCAGTATCAAAGGCCCAACTGTGAGCACACACCTCTCTTATTTAGTAGAATGGGAGGCAGAGCCTTCAGCTTTCAGGCCCCTCTTCTGTGGAACCAGCTCCCAGCTTGGATTCAGGAGACAGACACCCTCTCTATTTTTAAGATTAGGCTTAAAACTTTCCTTTATGATCAAGCTTATAGTTGGGGCTGGATCAGGTGACCCTGAACCCTCCCTTAGTTATGCTGCTATAGGCCTAGGCTGCTGGGGTTCCCATGATGCACTGAGTGTTTCTTTTTATTCACCTCATTTTTACTCTGTATTTAATCATTATTATTAATCTCTGCCTCTCTTCCACAGCATGTCTTTTGTCCTGTCTCTCTCCCCTCAGCCCCAACCGGTCACAGCAGATGACTGCCCCTCCCTGAGCCTGGTTCTGCTGGAGGTTTCTTCCTGTTAAAAAGGGAGTTTCGACTGTTGGGTTTTCTCTGGATTATTGTACGATCTTTACCTTACAATATAAAACGCCTTGATGCGACTTGTTGTGATTTGGTGCTATATAAATAAAATTAGATTGAAACTGAAATGGAATTGAAACTCATGTTGCAAAGTCTCCACAATCTCGACTGTCTTCTACCGTTGTGGATGTTTGCTGTTTGCTTATCATTTTCTAGATAGTAGCAAATGTGTGCAGTCTGTGGTGTAGCTGTTTATTAACTGCCCCTTTCCCGTAGATTAGCTGTGTAGTGCCCGTTTTGGGCATGTTCTATATTTTGGCTTTACTTTTGTACAACGTGAAGGTCTTTTGCTCCTCTGCTGAGTGACTGTCACTCAAATCGAACCAACCCAAACAGACCAGTAGTGAGATCCTACTGTAAAAATATGATTTTAATGGCATGACTAAAACATGACCTCGAGTATTTGTCTATCTAAAATGAAATAAAGTGGTCTAACTTTATTCACTCTGTATGAGCACTCCTTCAGATTTACCAACAGAATTTCCTCATTTCAGATTTTTAAGACCGTTGGTGCGCACTCACAAACGCACCTCGAGAATCCTGTTAAACAATGCTCAGAGCATCTAGCATCATGACCGCTCTTTGCCAGCATTAATCATTGCTCGATACTGAAACGCTCCACCCAACTTCTGTACATGAGTGAGCTGAGTGCAAACAGATGGAGTTAGTGCAGAAGTCCTGTTACACTTCATACTAGGACGATATCATATTGGAACAGGGCGGGAGTGCTGAGGGAAGGCTGAGCTGAGAGTGCCACACGGAGTTGTTTCCCAGCAGCAGAAGAGAAGACGGTGCCATGGCAGCCACGTTGTGTCAGGGGTTAGGCTTCATCCTGAGTTTGATAGGGATAGCAGGAATAATCGCTGCGACAGGGATGGACCAGTGGGCCACGCAAGATCTCTTTGATAATGTTGTGACGGCCGTGTACTCGTACTCGGGCCTGTGGAGGTCCTGTGTCCGGCAGAGCTCCGAGGCTTCACAGAGTGCCGACCGTACTTCACCATTCTCGGCCTGCCAGGTATGTTTTAAACTGTTAATACTAACACACGTCAGGATTATTGGGATGAGATCGGCTCATGGGAACAAGAGCTGGTGGTATGAAATGCATGTAGGCAGTTTAAGTATTACTTTAGAAAGAAGAACCATCCAAAGAAGCACTTGGTTCCTCATAATGATGGGAAAAAACGAGGGAAACTCTCCTCCCCGCAGTTTCCCAAAACCTGGAGGCAGGTTTAGGTAAACATCTGATAAGATCAGATCCAGGCGGAAGCATGCATAAAAGTAAGCAGCACCCAGTCACTGCCATTTCATGACTCTGGTGGTAACTTAGTTTGAGCAGGACGTCTAAAATGGCCGCCACAATGATTCAGCTAATCGGGTTCATGTTGTCCGCGTTGGGCCAGTTCTTAATATCGGCTGCGACGGCGATGGACATGTGAAGCTGCACAAGATCGATCTCTTACAGTGGTAACAAGTGTTTACACCTATTCTGGTTTATGGAAGACGTGCGTAGGGACGGCGTACGGCACCACACAGTGTCGGCCTTATTTCACCATACTGGGCCTGCCAGGTGAGAGAACCACACTCCGAGAGAAAAAGACATTTATCAAATATTTCTCGACATGTCAGATTAAGGAGAGCATTTTCTAAAGGACCCTGGAAGGTACTTTGGAATATTTGGGAGGTTTTAGGGCAGATTTTCTCCATTTCCACCCCCACCCACCACTATCTCCACCACCCCTCGCATAAAAATGCAGTCGACTGCAGAAAAGATGGTGTCTCTCCAGAATCAAATAGAAATTTGATGAGACATCCAAAGCTTAGCTGAGCAAGCACAAGCTTTACCAGAGTGTCACACAATGTAAAGTACATTTCCACACTCTGTACTTAACAGCTGAATGTAGTGTAGA
Organism: Pterophyllum scalare; assembly: GCA_024447675.2. Taxonomy (NCBI): domain Eukaryota; kingdom Metazoa; phylum Chordata; class Actinopteri; order Cichliformes; family Cichlidae; genus Pterophyllum; species Pterophyllum scalare. The sequence goes on from JAMQGT020000062.1 coordinate 12,459, forward strand.
GCATATTGTATATGAGGTCTTAAGGGATTAAATCTAGAATAATACAGGTACAATATCTGAGGATGCTGAAAGATGGCATTTAGTTCAATATGTTTCGCCACATGCTGCTTTGATTTATGTGTGCTGGAAAATAACTGTAATGTGCTTTTTTCTTCCTTTTTTTACATTTTAATTGAAAGTGAATGCCGTGAGTGCTGGGCTTTCCCAGCCTCTGCTTCATGATGCACACGTGCATCACCGTCAGACTAATAATATTTACTGCTGCTATATATATATATATATATATATATATATATATATATATATATATATGTGTGTGTGTGTGTGTGTGTATATATATATATATATATATATATATATATATATATATATATACACACACACACACACACACAACATATATATATATATATATATATATATATATATATATATATATATATATATATATATATATATATATATATATATATATACACACACATAACATGGTTATATATAGTTATAATTATGTATATATATCAACCCTTGATTGTATTATGCTGTAAAGCATAAAAAGGTCTGCTTTTGTATTTTAGGTATTTTAGTGAAGGTTTAGAAGTGTAATTAAGAAAATCAAAGCAGGTTCAGTTCATTTCGTCAGACCTTATTTTTAATTTTTTTTATCCTGAAGCCTTACGATCAGAATAAGTTTCTGCTGTGTGACGTGCGCTACGGTCGCCACGGTCAAAAAAGTACTCAGAAGTAAAAGTACATAACTATTATCAACAAAATGTATCAAAACTTGAAGTAGTTTTTAAACAGTCATGTTGGCTTTTCACATTATTGATATGATGGATGACTACAAATGATGAGCCTTTTTCATATACTGTGTTTAAATCATATTTTATTTTTTGGTGACATTTTTTGTGTGTATTGCTTTTAGTGCAAAATAATTGAAGCTGTACAAAGCACAATATTTCATTCTAAAATACACAGAAGCACATTATAATAACCATAAAAAGAAGTTTTCTAAAAAATTATATTATCCTCAGGTATGTTATTATAATACATAATCTTTAATATTTTTCATCACTAAGACCCACAGGAGTCATAACAAGATCAAACCTCCATATGTCTCATTGCAGTAGAGCAGTGTGTCAGTAAAGGACGTGAGGTCAGGCTGCTTTCAGCCGTGCCTCATCGGCAGGTTACGAAGCTGAGAAGCAGGTCGTGCAGTAAAAACATATTCTAAATTTCATAACTTGGATTTGCAGCTCTGCTCCAAGCCGTCCGAGCCTTGATGATTGTTGGGATTGTTCTTGGCGCAATTGGCTTGCTCGTATCGCCATATTCTCGCTCAAGTGCTTGAAAATGGGTAACATGGAGGACAACATCAAAGCCACCATGACTCTGTCGGCTGGGATCATGCTTCTCCTCGCAGGTACAGGTCACAATATTCAGCTCTGATATAGAAGCAGAATTGTTTGGCATAAATTCGAGTATTGATTCTGATTTTTTTTAGGTGTCTGTGGGATTGCCGGGGTGTCAGCCTTTGCTAACCTGATTGTACAAAGTTTTCAGTTCACTACATACGCCAGTGGATTCAGCAACACTGGTGGACTAACAGGAACTCTGACTCCACGGTAAAGATGAACTGAAGCTAGCATATATACTGCCTGCTAAATTAATTTGGCTAATGTTTTATCTGAATAACATTAATCTTTCAGGTATACGTTTGGCCCTGCACTCTTTGTGGGTTGGATCGGTGGTGCCATCTTGTTCATTGGCGGTATCTTGATGTGCCTTGCCTGCCGTGGAATGACTCCAGAGAAGAACCAGCGGTAATTTATGACTATTTGTGACTGGTAGGGACAGTAGCCCTTCTGCTCATAAACATTAAAATATGAGAAAACTGTGAACTAGACAGACTCCATAAGCAAAATACTGTCAGCACACAGATTATGTTCTCAGACTTTGATGTATTTGGTGGTATCCCTCAGGTACGACGGGATGGCCTACAAAGCTGCATCCCAGAGCGCGATGTACAGGTCTGACACCAGATCTCGGCCCGTCTACAACGACTCCTACAAAGCTCAGAGCATGGAGGGGAGGCAGCCGAACCAGAGATTTGACTACGTCTAGAAGCCCGTCTGCTTTAATACCTCTCATTTAAAGTTAAAGAGTGGTTATTATGTTTTTATTTCTCTCGACTTGAAGTTTTTAGAAGTTTCAGGTCTAATTTGGTTACTTTTTCAAATGTAATCACAATTATCAAGTTCCTGTTGTATATGTTGCACGCATGTTTGTGTTAAATAAAAGGTGATTCCTACTTTGTCTAACACTAAACTCACCAGCGCAGCACATAACACTTCAATAAATCCAGCTCACACACAAAGGTCACGTCTGATCCCACGTCGGATCCCGCAGGGAGGTTTGTTCACTGCACAGATTTCGGAGCAGACTGGTTGTTAATGTAATAAATGTGCCCAGTAATGAGGCATTAAGACACAATCCAACAACTGCATCACTGCTCTATTATTGCCCATTATTCTGTCTCAAAGACCCATAACTGCTGGTGTAATGGGGATTTAAGGTATGTGATGTGCTTGCCGTTCAAGTGAAACATGGAGGTGACAGCAAACTCAGCAGAGTGGTACTGCAGTTGTGAAAAACTAGTAGTACAAAGACTCTATGCAGTCCTGTGAAAAACGACATACACTATATCCCTTACTGCTTCCATGGGAGCTGAGAGCATATATAGCAGCCAAATGCTAATCAAGTGCACTTGATTTACTGATCATCAGCAACTGTGACCGCCTCTATAAAAGCAGTTTGCTGGTCAGCAGTCGGAAACGCGTTAACACAATGCCCCAAACTTCCCAGGAGCGAATGTCACCCCAAAGTCAGACCCGGGAGCTCCACCTCAGACTCTACAGGCCTCAGTTAGCACGCTGAATGTTGAAGTTCACGGTTGAATTAGACGAACACTAAACAAGTATGGCTTCTTTGGAAGCTTTGCCAGGAGAAAGCTTTTCTCTCGCAAACAAACATGGCAGCTCGGTTTAGGTTTGCAAAGATCGCAGTCATTGCATCAAGCATGAACTCCTCTGTACACCCAAATATTCTCGAGTCAAATATGAGGCCATCTGTCCGACAGCTAAAGCTTGGCTGAAACTGGGTGATGCAACAAGACAATGATCACAAGCACAGCAGCAAATCTACAGAAAAGAACAATGACGCCGCAATCAGCCAAATTCCAGACCCCGACCTGACCGAATGCTGGTTAGACCCAGAGAGAGCTGTGCTTAAACGATGCCTACAAATCTAAATGAACTGAAGCAAAGCTGTAGGAAAGAGTGGGTCAAAGTTCCTCCGCCACGATGTGATACTCACACAGAAACATTATTATTTTAAGTTATTGCTAAAATTACTGAATTATGGGCTGTGCTTAGTTTTCACAGGACTACACAGAGTCATGTGAAGAAATCTACATATAATGGAGTAATTAATTTATGGCTAGTGCATCTACAGCTCACGTTTTGCATAAGTTTACGTTGAAGTTTTGACAGTCTGAAAGCTTTAGCGTGATTAAACCCTCTGCACACTCTGAAATACTTGAAGGAAATGCAAAGGAAAATGAAATTACATTCATCAAAACCAAAACAGTTCATTTCTGCTTTCATGCAAGTGATGCTCAGACCATCTGAAACAAACACTCATATTGATTATTGTGTTGTTTATCCTATTAGTGTTATCAATAGAATATGCAGTGGTCATCAGTTACGTGTTATCTCCTGCCCTGCAGCACCTCATGATAAATAAAATTATTTTCAGTATAATTGAATGAAGTCTGCGGCTCCCCTCAGACAGATGCTTTAGTCTAATCCTCGTTGGCTGGTCCGATGGAACTGGACTGATGTTTGATAGAGCACAGCTGTCTGCTGCTGCACTGGATTACGTCCTTAAATCCAGTGAAGAGAGTTTCAGTCATTTGCATGAAGTCACATTTCTTGATAATTGACACTGATGGAGGTAACAGCATTTAAAGTGAGACATTTATTGTTCATTTCAATTCATTTTTAAAGGCCGTTACTGAGACAATGTGACAAACCTTTTTAAGTTCCTGTTCTCCTTCAAGCAGCAAGTAAAATAAAGTTCCAATGTTTCGAATGTTTCTTAAACCTTCAGCAGTTATTAAGTAAACTGTGTTGGGATTGTAAACTACTGCTCACGCAGTATTCATTTACTCCCTGTGAACAGTAATTTGGTGCATTAACAGTCTGAATGATACATATATGCTTCTATATTAAAGCACATCTCTGCATTTTTGTAGTCTCCGTCTCTTTCTGCACAACACAGTCACGGTGCTCTGCAGATCCCTGCCCCGCAGCAGCCGTGGACTGAGCTGACATTTTTGTCCTGACTCTTGGACAAACAGAAATTTGACGGGTTTTTTCCTGTGCGTCCACATCTGGAATGATTAACAATTACAGTGTGATCACTGATCTTAGAAACAGCAATGTGACACGCAGAAGACACTGATTACTCCAGAGCTGAGTACACTAGCTGTTTGACAGAAAATGAGCTTCTTGAGGCGACTGTTTGTTGTGATTTGGCGCTATATAAATAAAAGTGAATTGAATTGAATTGAATTGAATTGAATTGAATTGAACTGAATTGAATTGAATTGAATATTTGATCATTTTGCAGTTTTCTGCGGTTGTAAATTGGGAAGTTTTGAAAGTTGTTCAGACAACAAAAGAAGTCTGTGTTGAAGCATTTGGGGTTTAAAGAATAATAATGGCTGTTATTTAATTTTCCTGGCCTTGTATGCACTGACAAACATTATTAGAAATAAAAGTAAGTGTTGGCTGCAGTCTTGAAGTTCACTATGAAAAATATTACCAGACTGAACTCCACTGATGGGCCAGAAACTAGAAATCTAAACCTTTGCAAGAAAGTGGAGCATGGAGGACTCGTCATAACTCATAGTGACCTAGAGTAGGGTGCTGCTCACATTAGAAAAATGGCGCTTATACTGTGGAGCCAAACAAACATGGCCTCATATTTGGACCTCTGGCGCCACCTACTGGCTAAGATCTGCATGACTGGTCTGTTGATGAAGCGTTTAGTCATTGTTGGTGCATCACCCCGGGTCCTCGTTTGTCTTTCAGCTGTTGTTCTTTTTTCCTGATCACTCGGAGACTCTGATCCGCTTCCTTGAAAATTAAGCACAATAACAAAACATGTTTGGTGGTTTTCCTTCGCCTGGTGTTGGAAGCACTCTTGATTTCAAAATATAAGGACCGTAAATTAAAAACTGAAAAACAATACAGTATAATGGAAAATGTCAAGTCCTTTGCCATGACACTGAGGGAAATGAGTTCTTTTGTTGTGCTGTTGGGGCATTCTGCTGCCATAGTTTGAGGCATTACGTTTATCCTTATAATGAGGCATTTCCATCCTGAAAGAAGGGGTCTCTTCAAGGACGACAGTGCCCCCTCCATGAGCAATCACTGAGTGCTGAGCACTGCCAGCATGAAAACACTAAATGCAGGAACTGCTTTTGGAAGAATGGTGTCCATCCATCCATCCAACTGTCCATCTTCTGCTGCTTATCCAGGTCCAGGTGTGACCAAAGCACACTGACATACTAAACTCAACTAAAAGTCTAAACACTGGACATGTGGAGCTCTACATGACCACCAGAGTTCATATACATTTTAGTAAGAAAAGTGCA
>JAMQGT020000064.1:0-34714 GCA_024447675.2 Pterophyllum scalare
AGAAAAGAAAAAATTTTTTTTTTTTTTTTTTTTTTTTTTTTGTACTGTAGACGTCATGCTACAAGGAAAGAAGAAAACCTGGAGACAGAGCTGGTCCTGAGCATGACCACTGTGCAGAATGTTGAGCGATTGCAGACACCTGACTACTTGCCTGCCATTTTGAACATGTGACAGTAGTGGTGACAATGTAAAAATAACAATAATAATAATGTTGAGAATTGTTATTAATTTCTTTAAAACACACAGCTACAAAATGCCTCACAGTGTGGATAAAACCACATTAAAGCTAAGTGTACATGTCGAAGCTAAGTTATAAAAATAGGTTTTCAGCACTCATTTACAACAAACCACACATTCAGCTGACCTGATAGTATTAGATGACTGGTTCTCCTCCAGGGGTAACAGAACTGCACCAGAGGGAATATGGTGTCATTGTGAGGAGCTGAGTGGAAAGGCAGTTGTTTCTGCAGCAGGAAGAGTGTAGAGAAGCCAGGTGCGTAGCTTTTGTAGTGGCAACAAGTGAGAACTCCATGATTAGCCCATCCTATTTCCTAAGCTCCTGCTTCATTTGTTGACTGTTGCCTTCTAACTCTGAGTATGCTGGTAGGCAGTGTCCATACACAGCCATAACAATGCTTAACAGCTGCTGGAGGTAGCAAGCAGTTAGCATGTAGGCTAAAAACAAAACACATTGCTAGCTAGGCTAACCTTGGTATTTGACCCATTTGAAAAAGGCTGTAAACCAGGTTTCAGGAAAGGTGTGAAGTTGCAGCAGTGACTTTGCAGATGGATTAAAAATGAATGATTCAATCCCCCAAAAGACAAGATTCAAGAAAAACTGTGGTGTGGAAGTGACATAGGATCAACATAGGATCAAGTGAATAAGGCCCACAGGGCTAGAGATCGATCATTGACTCCTGGGCAACCACTTGTTGCTAGGGAATATTGAGTATTACCCAACCCGTTGCAAGTGGTTGCTGGAGGTTGATGGCAGACGCTAGGAAAATTATTGCTAAACTCCCCATCACACAGGAAACCACCTGTCACTAAGGAAAAATGAGTATGCCCCCCGCCCCCCTCCTTGTGATTGCTTTGGTTGCTAGCGTTCGCTGTGGTCATGTTTGAATGGAAGTAACTGATTTGTTTACAAACACTATCCACTGTCCAGCTACTCTCTGAGCTGTAGTGAAACTGAAAAGTGCAACAAATTGCCTTCAAAGTAACAGTTGCGCCTTTTGAAACATGTTGGCTGCAATGCTGCAGCATGAGTTTTATCTGAAGAAGATCTTTCTCCATTTCTGGTTTGTGTAGCAATTTTTCAAGGTCTACTACCACTGCTGGCTAGTAGTTAGCAAATATTTGGAGACAAACATGAAAAACTACAGGCAAGCATGGCAATGCGGTAGCAACTAGGAGGTTTTTGGTGCAGCAACTTATTTGCATCTGATTTTCACCCAGTGAGAGTCAGCATCCTCCAGGAACCAATGCCAACCAGTCAGCCAGTGGTGGCTGTGTCACACCCAATATGAGAGACAGCTCATGAGCAATGTGCACATGATGTCACGTAAGAAACCTCAATAGAGACAGATGTGGAAACAATGGATTTGTTCTGCGCTGCAGGGAACGGGGACAGTCTATGCTGAAAACCTTTGAAGGACCACTCTGGATCTGTGTATGCTCGCACACTCAGCATTTCCCTGACTACTAGAGATATATATATTTTAATGACTGAGATCCAGAGGGGCTGGGACAAGCATGAACTGGTATGTTGTGTCTTAACTTATTGTTTTGATGAGCCATTGCATTTGTGAATATTTATTTGCATCTTTCCAAATTTTTATTGTGTCAGATATGATAAATTATGATGTATTAGTAGCACTTTTATAGCACAGTTAAAAAAGGGTGCCTGGCATTTACATAATAAAAATGACATAAATAGTTAGGTTTATTAAGACTGGGCAATTCAAGTGATTTATGTCATTTCTCAGCTGAGTTACCCACATTCTGAAAACGATCCAATTTACAGCACAGTAAGAATTTGTGCATTTAAGTGCTCCTTAGATGGTCCCATTTTTAGAGTGGAGAAGTCGTTCCTCAGAGTTCTCTGTGTTAATGTGCTTTTACAACACTTTCTCACCCCAGGGTGTCAAATTCTGCCTTTCTATGAGATGTGCCTGGAGTTGCAGCAATATGCACAAGATGTCCTTTGACACCGGTGCCTTGACACAGCAGCCATTGTAATACTGGGCGCCGAAGGTAATGATTTACCTTTTAAGATCTCTAAATTCTGCATTAGAAGGTTAGAGGGGTAGTAGTTACAAGTTTGTCAGCGAGGATAGAGCGGTTTCCCGTTTGGGAGCTTTGTGTTTTGCTTTCAATTGGTTAAGCTTTGGTAGTACCAAATATTGATAACTAGTTTTAGTGAATTTCCTCATATTTAGCCACTAAAATGTATTTGTTTAGGTTGTCCCACATTTAAATGTCAGTCAAACAGTCCTTTACAAGGTTCTATAACTGATGAGTTGAGAGTAAAAGACCTATCTTACTGTTGCCTAAACCTGATGGATCAAGGCACCAATGTCAAAGGACATTGTACATATTGTACTTGTACTTATTCTTGAGATATCAGCAGCTTCAGAAGAAAGCTAGCCTATTTAAATACATTTTGCTTTTTTCATTATGGGTTACTGCTAATAAATACCTTTTGTACCTAATCTAGGACACTCTTATATGGATTATTAGGCTACAGCCTAGAAAACAAATCTTATTAAAATTAAATCTTAAGCCTTTCTTACCGCTTCTTAAAACTCAGCTTTTGTACGTCTTGTTTCTCCATATGTGACATCAGCAAATTATGTACCAACATTTTCAGATCTTCTGCATTGTTGTTGCACCTTTAGTGATTTTTTTTTTTAGTCAGAATCTAAATTTTCTGATTATTCATGCACCACATGAATGCACATTGAAAACCGTGCAACCATTAAGCCTTCACATTTAATAATTTTTTTTTTTTTAAGCAGCAACCTGTTAATTTCGCTCATATAAAGACTGGACACAGCCTGCTTAACTATATCCTAAAGTAATAAATCATCTGGCAGCTCTTAAATTAGCTCTGGTTTAATCTGAACAAAAACCCTGATATGCTGAATCTCGGAGGTAAATCAGTCAACAACGATCCCTGTCCTGCACATTTCAAGGCTTTACATTCAGCTAAGCTGCTCAGAAATTGGTATAGAAAAAGCTGTATGTGTGTTCTTGAGTATTTTATTTATATTCAGATTAAGTACACAAAATATTTAGTAACAATTGATGCCAAACACACTGTATTTTAAAGTTCTTATAAGTGAGGGTTTGCATAGTGTGTATGTATATATAGGGAAATGTATAGTAATAAAATAACCATTTCTTAATTTACCTACCTAAAACCAAACCTCATGTTACTCAAACCTCAGAAAAATTCTGCCAATAGGCCCTCCTTACTTAGTCGTGATGAATGTAAACCACTTCCTGTAGTCACACCTCCCAGTTTTCCCCTTCTCTTAGAATAAGCAGACACAACTTATTTAATACCATTTCATATATATTGTAGATTATTAGAACCTATACATAATGGAATGAGGTCAAACATTTACTGAAAAAAAATCTATAAATCTCAAAAAAATGTAAAATATAGAACTGTAAAATATAACATTGAGCTTTTTGGCTGTGCTCCCCTATGAACTGGTACTTCAGTCAAGTTTTATTTTTTGCAGTCTTTTTTGAACTGTTTCGAATAAACACAGCTGTAAACTGAAAGCCAACTTGTTTTAAATAATAATGTTGGAATGCCTATAAATCACAGATGGGCCGGAGGACCAAAATTCATCAACAAACCCCTGTGTTATAAGAGGAAAATGTAAAAATAAATAAATAAATAAATAATAAAAATTGATATAAGGCAGTATTATGCTGGAGTCGTGTAAAAACAAACTGAAATTACTTTACTCTCATGGTAAATATAGTAAAATTAAAAGTTAATGTAGGAATTAAGAGTACTGCTTTATGTCACAGTGCTAACATTTTCTCACAGATGCGTCTTGGTTTTTGGAAGACGGACCCAGGCATACCTGTTATATTTAACAAAATTCGTGTAGTTAAGCATAATGTAGATGATGTTTCAGGTTGGTGATTTAAAAGTGTGTTCCTCAGCTTACTTTAACCTTAGACACTAAGAAAGATTGTTGCCCACACCTGGTTTAAGTGCTGATAAACCCCCTCAAAATTAATTACATGTGTAGAGTAAAATTCCCATTACTCTGCATAGTTGTGGTCAGACGTTCACATACACTCATCACAGGCATGAATGTCATGGTAATTTGGGGCTTTAATGATTTCTTTGAACTATTCTTTTTCCAGGGTGGAAGGATTGTACAGCATAAATCTTTAATACTTTAAAAAACAAGAATTGGGTGCTCAAGTTTGAACTCATTTTGAATTTTATCAAATCCACACAGGGTCAAAAGTATACATAGAGGCTACATACACTCAAATATTTTAAGTGGTGCTGAAGGTGCTACAATGCCTTTTAACTTGACAAGGCCCAGTCTTATTAACTTCTCATTAGTGATCATGATTGACTACAACTGGTAGTTCTTCTTTACCAGCATAAAAATGATTTGTTTGACAGCAATAGGAAAGTCCAAAGAACGCAGTGAAGATCTAGGAAGGAGAATTGTAGATTTACACAAGTTGGGAGGGAGCTATTTCTCGGCAATTGCAGATTCCAAGATCATCAGTTCAAGCAATTGTTCATAAGGACAAGTTATCTGGATCTGTCACCACTTTACCAGGGTCTAGAAGAAGACTCAAACTGCCACCCTGAGATGACAGGAGATTGGTCAGGATGTTCAGGAACAACCGAAGAACCACCAAGGCTCATGCCTGCAATGAACTGGAAACTGCTGGAATGCCAGTGTCACTGTCCAGCGTGAAGCAAGTTTTACATTGCCATGGACTGAGAGGGGGCCAACCAAGAAAGAAGCCCTTGGTCCAAAATGACACCTTCAGGCTTGACTGAAATCCGCAGCTTCCCACATGGACAAGCCAAACAGCTTCTGGAGACAAGTTTTATGATCAGACAAGACAAGGACTGAACTATTTGGCCCAAAAGAGACACTTTCTACAACTAAGTGCTTTCTAACTAACATTCACACACACACAATCCCAGGCCGACAAATACATCAGGAGTTGCCAAGGACTGAACCACCAACCTTCCAGTTAGTAGATGACCTGGTTGAATGTCTGAACCACAGCCACTGCAGCGTCTGGTCAAGGTGCAACTTGTTAAGGTATATTTAACCAAGTATTATTGGAGGTGTATGTATATATTTGAGCCTCTAAGTATACTTGTGACCCTGTGGGGAGGACAGAAAATCCAAAATAAATTAAAACTTGTGCACCCAGGTCTTGTTTTTTAAAGTCATTAAAGATTTGTGCAATCATTGTACAATCATTCTACCTTGGAAAAAGAACTGTTCAAAGAAATAAAAGCCCATGATAAGTGTAAGTAACCATCTGAGCACAACTAGTAAGTTTAAGTCAATCTTCATTTTTGACAAAGTTTGAAATGAATCACATTCTTGGCAAACTACAGCAACTTACCACAGACATATTTATTTTGCAGTCAATTTTACACAACTGGAGACATGAATGTTGGACACCAGAATGCTTTTACACATGGCACATTGTCACAGGTAGAACTTAACTTGGATGAAAGTTCATAGATATCTTTTTAAACAGAGAATTTACTTATATCTAAATGCTTGTCATTACATACACATGCGTACAGAATACAGTCTCCAACTTTCAAACACACACACGCACACACACACACACACACACATACACACACACACACACTGAAAACTGGTACATAAAGATAAATGTACAAAATCACAGCCACAAACATTACAGGTCTTTTAGGTAAGAGGTCCACCTGTGTGCCAAAAGTATGCATACATGATAAAGAAACGACATCATTTGTACACTATGGCAAATTTGACAGCAGGCAACATTTAAGAGCAGCTGAGCAACAACGGTACATTCAGTTCATTGGCAATCAAGACTTAACACACACTCAAAACTTCATAAAACCGGCTCAACAAGCACAACCGCCAAAGAAACAGCATCTTAACACAGAGATATGCCACACAGAATAATTACAGTTAAAATATTTTTTTTCCATCAGTTTTCTTTTTGCCAAAAGTAAAATGTGATTGATACTAAAAATGTTGGGAAAAAAAACAAAAATACTACAAGGTATTAGCTAGCTGTCCATATAGCTGATTAATCTAGGGGAGAATCTCTCTTCTTGTAAAAAATCAGGACCAGCTAGTAGAAATCTACTAGGTATGGGAAATAGCTAGCCTTTTAAGTTTATTCACAAATGATATATTGTATTCTTTTTTAATCTGGGTATAAAATGCAATGCATAACACAAGTTCAAATAGGAGATTTAGGTAGGGTTTAGATGCTAGCCGTTTTCTTAACAGCTAGATGTTAAGGAAACGGCTATTTTATATATATATATATATATATATATATATATATATATATATATATATATATATATAATATTTTAAGAAAATATGTCAGGGTTTTGTCTTTGATACATTGGTTTGATATAATAATTCTATACTAAATGTAAAAAGAGGTTTACAGTATGAAAAGCGGTGTGGTCTCTTTTAGCCAAAATTAAGCTGGTTTGCTCAGTTTTCCTGTAGAATTGCAACAAATTGTCAAACTTTCCCCTAATCTCACAGTAAATGTTTCAAAACTCACACAGTTCACAGTTCACTAAAGTGAAGGGGAGGGATTTGAGATATGGCATGACAAAAATCACAGATTTTTTGATTTTTCAAATCAATGTTAATATAGGTTTTATTGTGGAAATCAAACTTTCGGGCTTGTCACAGAAACAGATGTACAGTAAAAGTAATAAGAATCTGGTAAATAAGCATCTCAATCCCTTATCCTAAACTTCAAAATCCAAAATATGAGGGATAAAAAAAAAAATCAGTGCCTGTCAAATCTTCCCACTCATCATAATATTTTGCTGCCACCCTGTGGTAGACAAATACACAGCACAGACATGGTCAAGGAGGTTTTTTTTTTTTTTAAACTCTTTTCACAGACAGTAACAGCTTTGAGACATGGTCGTTTACATCTGAGCTGTTTAACACTCAGAGTGACAGCTGGTGATAGACGTAAGCAGCAGCAGAGTGTTTCTGTTTAAAATCACACTCTCTTTCACACTTTGTGTTTTATCTGTTGCAGTTGTTCCACCTTTTTAAAAAAAAAAAAAATCCTGACTATTCAAATAAAATCATCTTCCTGGGCTCTGTCTTCCTCACGTTTTTGTCCACAAGCTGCAAAGAAGATGGATTCTGTATAATGTTACCTAGAGGTTGTGTCTGTTTCTGCAGCGTTGGACAGCAATTTGTGTTTTTGTCTTTCTTTTAGAGTCAAAAATGAGAGCCTTTGCTATGCCTGTCAGGCTCTCACCATGTATGACACTACATTTATGGCACTTTGACCAAGAAAGCCAAGCTCAATCAAAGCAATGAAATCTAACATTAGAACCACAACTATGTTTTATGCACAAAAAAGCATGTACACTATACATATAGTTACTTTACATGGCACCATTTTATGGAAAATAAATATAAATCCTTATTAGTAAAGTATCATCAACTCATTGTTCAAAGATACTACATTCTTACAGTATAATCCACATATGACAGTACATAAAATATGGTGAAAAAAACTCTTCTTCTTTACATCATTTCATATTGTATCCTTCATATAATTTTCCCACCTGTACAATTATTATTTGTCAGTCTGTCTGTGCAAAAACAAAAGAGAAGAATGAGCAAAACTCAGCGATTGTCAAGAGCTGTCACATTAAAGCATTTAATGGTAACTTTTACAACATTTACTGTTTTTCTTTTGAAGCCATTTGTGTTTCGTGTTGTTGCTAAATTGAAATGTTTTGGATGGACCACAGTTGTAAACAAATAGCTAAATTAATCAGGAATTAGGGAAACTATTGCTCAAGATGAAAAAAGAGCACATCTTTTTAGGCTATGTGAAAGTTATTAAACTGATAAAAAGCAGAATTTCACCAATATAGTTTTGTGACAGTGAAAAAAAAAGTACATTTTTAAAAATTCACACTAAAATCCACCATTCTGTACATGCTTTGAAATGACTCGCTGCACCTTTAAATTACCTGTAAATAAAAATGGTAGCTATTTGTGACCGACTAGGCACTTTGGAATATGAGTGAAGGAGATGATTAAAAATTAGATTAAGAAAAATTTATTATGGCACAATGGGCTCGAACTCTGATGAGAGAGAGCTCAAGAGACAATGAGGCCTGCTGTGTTTAAGAGCATGTTGACAGTGGGATTCCCATCGCCTACAATAAAATGCTGTACATTGGAACTCATGGCACTATGGAGAGCTTTGGGTACAAGCGTCCACTATATGGCACGTGTACTGTTTATCTTCACAGTCTGCAAAAAAATGTGACTGACAAGGGGAAATCAGCTCCACCAGTAGTCCAGCTAGAGGCTCTAGCTGGTTCAGAGTGTAGGTCAGTGGTTCCCAACCTTTCTGATCTGTAACCCGTTAAAACAAAAGTCACTTCACAACCCATCATCACAATCTGTGAGGACAGGCTGTTTATTTTTAGCTTGAAGATGAGGAACTAGAAGGAAAAAAAAAAAAACCAATAGCAATGTCCATGTTGCAGATAACGTCTCACAATACCTCTGATTCATCTTAGGATTACCAAGGTTGGGGAAACACTGCTCATTCACATCTGTTTATTATTTACTGTATTGTGTTTTTATTTTTTATTTCATAGAAAAAAAAAATAGTCCAGAATAGAGTGGGCAGGATCTTCTGGGTCCTCTGGATATGGGATGTAGTCTACAGATTTGGGCTCCAGTTCCTTTTGTTTGAAAAGGTCATTACAATACTGCGTTATCCTAAAGAAATTCTGTTCTAGACACTAAAAGTCACTATTTACACAATCCATGAGTTTTTTTTTTGTTGTTTTTTTTTTTAGATAAGCTAATATTTTTGACATACTCTGTACTTACGGCTGATAGTAGAAAATGTTTAAATTCAAGACAAAACATTTAAACAGTGAGCATTTTTACAAGCAAGGCGAACATTTGGTTGATATTTAACTTTGGGCTGTAATGAAATCCAGTCAGGCAACCAGTATGGCACTTTGAAGCACATTTACTTTACACCAACAGCCAAATATGACCCCTACATTTTATATTGAACTATTCATCTCTTTTTTTCTTAAGTGTGTTTTTTTTGTAGTGTTTCTTGTGGCATCATCTCTTTTCTGTTTATAAATAAAGCAATAATAGGGGCAAACATTATATAAGGGGGGTGGGGTAATAAATGAAACGTCATTTAAATTGGGTTTTGCAATCTGAAGTAGTCTGAAGACAAATAAATTAAACATTTCAATATTTGTAAAACCACATTAAATTATAAAGACCAAATTATAAAAAGTCCAGCTGTGCACCTCCAGTAAATGTCTTCAGAAATATTCATATTTGAAAGGCAAAATAACTACATGTGAGAGCTTTGAGGGGCCACTTTGGTCTGTTCTGGTTGGTCTGATGTAGGTAAGTGGAACGGCACCTTGAAGTTGACTCCAGCCAATCAGATGCTCAGGTTGGGAGGCTGATGTTGGCATTCTCCGCCAGCGGGCTCGACATGCGTATCTGGGAGCTGCTTTTGCTCAGGATCGACAGCTGAGTCCCGCCGTTCACTCCACTGCTGGCCAATGAAGGATGCCTCTGCTGCTTCAGGTCCACAGCAAAGTACCGGTTCACCGTCCAGCTGCGCCATTTCCTCTTGATCTCCGATTGCACCTTCAGGGAGAAACTTCACAAGGTCATTTTTTAATGTACTTTAAGCTGTACCAGCTCCACGAAAAGGTACAGTAAACTTGAGATTTTATAAAACTGTTTACTAATGTGAGTGAGAGCGTTGTAATATAACATGGCTTTGGTAACAGTTGTATGAGCCATTTGTAGGTTTGATATTGATTTGCATTCTTGAAAAAGAAAGCATATCCTCTTCCAGTACTAAAAGTTTATGTATCAGGACATAATAAAAATAATCTGGTCCTTAGCACGTTTTAAAGTTAAGTATATACAACCTCATATGAACAACAACACATGACATATTACACCATGTCATTATTTAGTTAACAAATTAAGCTAAAATGCAGAAGCAGTGTGTGAAAAACTATATACACATTTTCTACTTTAGGAATTAAGAGGGTAAGTGATCATCAGCAGGTGTAAGTATCTCCATAAAAGCAAAAATGTTGAGAGTTTTCAGGTCTGTGATGACACGTCAAGGAGGAAAGACAGCAACGACCTTCAGTGGTGACCTTTGAGAAGCAATTGTTGCTGCTCCCCAAACTGGGAAGGATTATAAGGTCACTTGCCAACAATCTGAAGTCCATCATTCTACAGTGAGAAAGAGCATTCACAAGTAGAAAACATTCAAGACAGTTACCAGTTTTCCCAGCAAATTCACCCCAAGGTCAAACCATGCAGTGCTCAGAGGAACTGTAAAAAAAAAAAAAAAGACCCAACATCTCTTTTTATAGATCTCAGCATGTTAAATGTTAAAGTTCCTGACAGTACAATTAGAAAAAGACTGAACAAGTGTGACTTGCTTTGAAGCATTGGGAAGAGAAAGCGTCTTTTTTCTAAAAAGAACACAGCAGTACCTCTTAGGTTTGCAAAGCTGCATCTGAACAAACCACAAGACTTCTGGAACAGTGTTCTTTGGACAGACGTGGCCAAAGTGGAGTGTTGGACAGCACCACATCTGGCAAAAACCAAACACAGCATATCAACACAAACACCTCATACCAACTGTCAAGCACAGTGGTGGAGGGATTATTATTTGGATTTATTCCGCAGCAGCCACATTACCTGAGCATCTTGCAGTCAACTCCTTTGTATACCAAAGGAGTTGACTGCAAGTGCATTCAAATTGGCCCAAATTAGGTCATATGACAGGGCAATGATCCCAAGCACAGCAGCAAATCTACCAGAGAATGGTTGAAAATGAAAAGAATCAAGGCAATGCAATAGTCCAGTCAAAGTTCAGACCTCAAATTGATTGAAATACTGTAGAGCAACCTGTGCATAAACAAATGCCGTAAGCACAACAAGCTAAAGCAACGTGGTAAAGAAGAGTGGGCCAAAATTCTTCCACAACATACTGAATGACTGATAAAATCATACGGAAAACAATTACTTAAAGTTATTGCAGCCAAACATTATTTCAAAGGTTTTGAATCATGGAGTGTACTTCAATAAATTAAATAAATAATGACACAGTGTAATATATGTTGTTGTTCATCTGTATTCAAATTTTTTAGAACATGTTAAAGGCAAATGATGTTTTTTTATTATGTCCTGATAGGTGCTCTTTTTTTACACGGCTGTATATGAGTATTGTATTTATTTTATTATAGTAGAACTGGGAAAAACATGGTAAAAAGTTTTTTTTTATCAGAGGGCACAGTATTTTCAGTATACAGGCCAATATTTACCATTTTTACATAATATGGCTAATTAAATCTTCTGCACCACTTGCAGATGTTTCATGGGAGAAGTTTGTCCTCATGTTTGCTTACAATTAAAATATAGTATGTTATACATACATGGTTTGTATGTCATAAACAAAACATATAAAAATTTTATAACAAAGTGAGTGTATATGTATAAAAAGAGGGTGGGGGGAGCTTACCTCTCCATTGAGGAAACAGTAGAGGACAGCTACCACAAAGCCCTGAGGAGAAGGATGGTGGCAACAAATGAGAGGAAAATTAGCTTGAGATGCAACTTCAATCATCTGACTGTGGCAATATGTGAACGTTTAAAATAATTAAGCTCTGTTTCACTCCCCAATGAAGGCGTGTCTGCCGAAATGCATTGGAGTTTTTTTTTTTTAGACTAAACAGGCAAAAAGTCACTTTAAATTTTATGTGAAAAAGAAAGTGCCTTGGAATTCTGTGATGGTTTAGCATCAGATAAATCATGTTAATTATAACAGTCTTCTTACACTCACATATTCCCTTTTAAAGATGTTAACAGATTTTTTTAACTGCTGGCTTGTCTGATAAATCTCAGCTACTATGTGAAACTGAACAATCCACCAGCTTTACCCAGTTACAAGTAGTTTCTCAGTCTTTATCATAGGGACATAGCATAGGCAACGAATGATGGTGACAGGTTAACCTGCACTTAACCGATGATGACAGCCCTCCCTGCATTTCATTAGAAAAAGGACAGACTTTAGAAAAGCCTATCATGCACTCTCGACTGAAAGTAGAGCCAATAAAATTGTGGACCATTGTATCTACATGTAGCCATACTTGTTTTGTTTTGTTTTTTCTTTTTCACATTTAACAGTTACAATTGCATGTAAAGATGTTTTTCAATGTGCTGGCAAAAATTTAAAAAGTGCAAAAAATTAGTAGGTGGTCAGCTAGTCACCCCTAATGGTATCTCTCTAAACAAACAAAGCACTTTTAAATGAATCATTGGAGATATTTTCTGTGTGTGTGTGTGTGTGTGTGTGTGTGTGTGTGTGTGTGTGTGTGTGTGTGTGCTTAAAATCATCTCTGATGTTGATCTTTCACTGATGAAACACAATTCTTCCTAGCATCAGACAGAATATAAAGTAACTCCTTTAAAATCTATTTTATGCTTTTATAAATCCAGTCTCATTGCTGCAGGGCTCTTTCATTTTAACAACAGCTTTCATATTTTATATTTAACTATATGTAGCTTTATAGCATTTATTTGTCATCACTACCACTTAATGTGTTGCCCAATATTATTTTTACAGTTTCACAATTGCTTCCAGTAAAAAGCCTTTATGGGGTATGCACTTAGCTCTTATTCACTGTGCATAGCTGTTGATAATGACTGCAGACGACAATTTTCAGATATCTCTAGCACTCTCCTTAAGAACCTGCTGTATCTTGTATACCCACATGATTTATTAGCACTATATGTTCTCTCATTCATCATCCGGCACCTCTCTTTAAATGAAGGAGCTGTAAGAGCGTACCTGGAAGGATCCAAGCCCCAGCTCAAACACAAGCCTCTCCCTCTTGCTGACATCTTCAGGTGAGAAGGCGAACACGGTGTAGTGAATACCAAAGAGAGGTATGAGCAGGAGGGTGGAGCGCGCCAGACGCCTGAACACACAACAGTAAACAGTTTAATGAGATGGAGTGAGACACAAATCAAAGTCATTTTAATGTGGATTTGCTGCAGCTGGTCAGTGTAACGGCAGGTGATGCAAATGTTGCACTCCTGATGCAATATTGTGACACATTTTGAATATTTAGTTAAGCCACAAATTAAAAAGTTCTCTGTTGATTCTCAGTTTTGTATAAGAAAGACGATTTACTTAAATGAATGCTTAAAATATTCAAAGCAGGAGGCTGGTGATATTCTGTATTTTTCTTAATGTCAACAAACCCATTGAAAAGACCAAAACCAACAATAAACTGGTAACACGTACCCTAAAGCCCTTCATTTTTACCAAAATATATTAAAACAGATCAACGAGCCATCTTGTTTCACTGAGTGATATGCTCCCCTTTTTAAAAAAATGAACTTGAGCACTATAGTTTCTTTTAAATTCCACATAGACAGTTATGCATAAATAAAAATACACTATTTACTCCAGTTTTAGTGACTAAAAAATCAAAACTGCCCAGCTGTTTAGCAATTTAATATTACACAGGCTATAGAGTAGGAAAATTAGAAAGTATTGGACTGGATTTGTTGACAACCAGAAAAATAGAATAACATCACACCTGCATTCTTAACTTTATGCATGAGGTTTATTTTAATGTAGTGGTCTTTTTTAGGTCAAATTCTGACAACAGACTGACAAGAACACACACAAGTGCCACCATGTTGAAGCTACATGTATCATTACACTGTGGTGTGTCTCATGGAGCCAACAACACTGGCTGACACACAATATTAATGGTACAATACAGACAAACACTTGGAGGACACAATTGTGCAAAACAATGTTTTTCACAGTGTGGTTCAGTCGTCGCCAGGGGTCCTTATGAACTAGTCTGACATTTAGAGTTTGACTTGTTTTCTTGCTGAGAGTTACGGGAGAAGGTCATGTTGTATATATGTCCATTTACTATGATGCTAGGTTAACACCAAGACTGGAAATGGGGAAATTGCACACTGTAAAAAAAAAAAATTAAAAAAAAAGTAAGAATATTGTAAAATGCATTGTTTTAAAATGAAGGAATTTTCTATGTTAAAGTTTTCTGTATTTTTTTAACCACACATTTTTTTTTAATTATCATTTACTACTTATGGAAGCATCCATAAAAACAGATAATGTAATGGCAGAAAATTACCAGGACATTTTTTTTTTTACAGTGCAAGTTTAGGTAACAAAAATCTTATATAAAGATGTAGCTGTATGTCCCCAACTCACTGTTTAAAATATTTTCTATATTTATCTGAATAAAAATCAAAGTGGTTTTTTTTTTACATTTCTGATTTAAAAGCAATATAGTGCGGTGACACTGTACACTCTTGGTTAGCCGTTGAATAGGTGTTGCTCTTATCATCTAACTCTAAGCAAGAAAGAAAATAATATCCCAAAATATCAAATCTTTTCATTCTTTTATCATCTACTATATCAACTACTATAACAAAGATTTAACCACCAGCACCAGAGATATAAACAAAGAGAAATTAACTTAAAATTAATGATTTAATCATGTTTTAATTTAATAATTTTCCAGCATGAGCAATCAAAATAAAATTTGGTCTGTTTTGTAAGTGTCATAATTCATTTCGAAGCGTCTACAATTAAAAATATAAAAATAAAATAAATACTTAAACTTTAAGAGCCCCTGGTGTAAGATACAAACACACACGCACAC
This sequence comes from Pterophyllum scalare, assembly GCA_024447675.2. Classification (NCBI taxonomy): domain Eukaryota; kingdom Metazoa; phylum Chordata; class Actinopteri; order Cichliformes; family Cichlidae; genus Pterophyllum; species Pterophyllum scalare. The sequence goes on from JAMQGT020000064.1 coordinate 15,038, forward strand.
ACACACACACATGCGGTCAACACAAGACAGAAACTCACACCAACACACACACCCAGGCGCACACACACACACACACACCCAGGCACGCACACACTTACAGCGTGATGGTGGATAACTCTGACATCCTGCACGAATGCTGAACTGCCTGTGTGGGCTCACTGAAGCATTTCTGAGCACAGCTGCTACACAGCACAAAGACAACACACAATACAACAAAGACAAGGCCTTTAGGGACACAGACACACAGTCTCACGCACACACACATCTTCACAGTCGGTCTCACACACACTCAGGTCTAAGCTGCAGAAGACAATGGTATTATCTGCTGGGTCTCCAAAGACACTATCCTGTGGGAGGGGAGCAGGAGTGATGTCTGGATACGGTACAACTCCATAACGAGGCTCAAACTTCCTGCCACCAGGTTCTATAAATGAATCTAAAATAATAAAAAAATAATCTAGGCAGACATATCAGAGAGATATTATAGAGTATTACAACATATTTCTCCAGTCTGAAAATGGCTAAATTTATGTGTTTGTGACACAAGAGAGGCAATAACCCCTGTGCATCAAATGCATTTCTGTGTGTTTTATGATAAAAATGTCACCCAGCTTTAAATATACAAGTGATACCTTTTGTAGGATCAGCTGGTTGTAGGTTTTGGTCTTTAAGGTCTTTTGTTGTGCAGTAGGTTTGGGGATTTCATGACAAAATGAAAAATGTAACAGTGCCAGCCTTAACTTATAATTCTGAATCCTATCTCTGTGAGTAGCAGGGCTGCAAGATCTAGAAGAACCACAGTCATCGACTTTATTAGTTAAAGCATAAATTCTTCATCCAAATTTGGACATTTCTGAACACACAATTAACCCCCACTGATTGTAACTTACAGGTAAATGCTCGATTCATTTCCTCCAATATCAGGGGACTGCAGCTTCTGGACCAGGATCACAATAATTCCAATGAAGAGGACGAAATTGATCTGACATGAAACATACAAATATTATATGATGAACCTGCAAATCTCATCATTCCAGTCAGATAAGTATTGGCTCTTTAGCTACTCTGCTCTGCTTAGTTTTCTGTTGCCAGCAGAGATTGCTGGTTGCCTTTAAAGTTGGTCTACTCAGTCACACTTTCTCTCTCATTTTTAACTGCTTTGATTTTTTGATTTCCTTGAATTTTGCATTCACACTGAATTTTCAATGGAGGTAGTTTACCAGGATGAATAAATTATTTTCACTTTTGTTTCACACCACATTAGGATGGACCAGACTCAAACTGAGGCCACTGCAGGAAAGACTTTAGCCTTTGGTTTTGCAGGTGAGCAATAGCGGAACCCTCCATTTTCTTCTTTTAGATGGAGCAAGTGAAGGACAAAAGGAAAACTGAATGAACAACCAGCAAATATCATACCATTATAGATGCAACCACGGGTCCTTTGATCACCCACCAGAGGGCAGTGTTCTCATTTGTATCCCAGCATCTGGAGGACAACGGTGCATTTCAATAATCGGTTACCATGCTGCAGACATTAGGTAATGTATAACATCATACATTTTGTCAAACAACAAGCCATTTGCCAAATAAAAAAGTCAGATGAGTGAAGAGGATTTCAAATGGAAGGATACAATTCTCAACAGTTGACAATAATAAATTGTTTCACAGTGTAATACTATCCAGTGGTTTTTGTTTTCTTACAGTCATATTACATCACACATTGTGCTCAAAAAATGATAAAAGACTGATGAAAATGGATGCAATAACAGAGAACTCTACAGAGGCTTATTAACTGACCCAACATAGGGATCAATTTTCATGCTGGCAAAACATTATGAGTATTGTCATTAGTATTCATCAGTCACCAATTCATATGAACTTTTGACTGCTACTGTATTTGTTGATTCTCAAATCTAAATGATAAATAAAACAGTAACTACAATAATTACATAAATATTGTGTAAGATAATGTGTAAGATAATGCACAATATTTGCTTCTAAATTATAGTACTTTGTTATTTTCAGTGACTAAAAGTAAGGAAGAGGAGTTTAGACATACCCAGTGTCATGAAAATGTAGCCTCAGAACAGCCCAGACAATCACACAAATTGTGGGAGTTCCTGCAATCATTAACAAAAAGAAAATATATATATTCATACATACATATTCATAAAATGGATAGAACAGACAATATTAACATTACTGAAGTTTGGACATATGTTATGGGCAGATGAATATTTTTGTGGTTACAATCCTGTTTATATTGTTCACTTTCAAATATATTACCAACTGTAATCATAATCAGCAGTTGGAGGAGGAATTCAGAAAGAAAAAGCAGTTTGTTTTTAAATCTACTTTTAAGAAAAAGTGCACAATTCAGAAGATATCTGTTCTATTTTACATTTTATAATGATTTGTTTCTTTTAGTTTAAAAGCCTGAATTCAAATGTACAGAGAATGGTATGATAAACAAATGTTTAAAAGGTTCTCAGCACTGATTTTAAACTTCACAATATGATGAGTATTCATGGCACAGATTCAACAAGTTACTGGAAACATTCCTCAGAGATTTTGGTCCATATTGACATGATATCATCACACAGTCGCTGCAGAGTTATCTGCTGCAAATCAATGATGAGAATCTCCTGTTCCTCCACATCACAAAGGTGGTGTATTGGAATGAGATCTGGTGACTGTGGAGGCCCTTTGAGTACAGGGAACTCACTGTCATGTTCAAGAAACCAGTTTGAGATGCTGGAAGCTGCCATCAGAAAGTGGGTATAAAGGGATGGGCATAGTCAGCAACAATATTCAGACAGGCTATGGTGTTTAAACAATGCTTGGTTGATACTAAGAGGCCTAAATTATGCCAAGAAAATAGCCCTCACACCATTACGCCACCAGCAGCAGCCTGAACCACTGATACAAGGCAGGATGGATCCATGCTTTCATGTTGTTTGCACCAAATTCTGACCCTACCATTCAAATGTAGCACCAGAAATGAACTCATCAGACCAGGTAACTTTTTTCCAGTCTCCTATTGTCCAAATTGGGTGACCCCATGTGAATCGTATCCTCAGTTTCCTGTTATTAGGCAGCCGGTGTGGTGTTCTGCTCCTTTAGCCGATCTGCTTCAAGGGTCGATGTAGTGTGCTTTCAGAGATGCTCTTCTGTATACTTTGATTTCCAAAGAGTGGTTGTTTGTTGTCTTCCTATCAGCTTGAAGCAGACTGGCCATTTTCCTTTCTTGTGGTCAGTGGATATTTTCTCTTTTCCAGACCACTTTGTATAAACCCTTGAGATGGTTGTGTGGAAAAAATCCCACTAGATTAGCATTTTCTGAAATACTCATGCCAACAACCACATTGAGAGTCACTTAAATCACCTTTCTTCCTCATTCTGATGCTCAGTTGAACTACAACAGGTCATCCTGACCATGTCTACATGCATAAATGCAGTGAGTTGCTGCCATGTGGTTGGCTGATTAGATATTTGTGGTAACCAGGAATTAAACAGGAAGTTATTTCTAGTCTGTTTCAGCAGCACTGAAATGGCCAGGGACTGTAAATTGGTCACCACTTTGTGCCAATAATGGTAATAAATGTGAAAATGTCTACTTACCCCACCCAACAATGGTGTACCAGTAGAAGTAGCGTCTCTCAGGAAAGAAAGTCTCCACCAGCAGAGTGAAGAGGTACAGACCTTCAATAAACAGCCAGAAATAGTTGGACATGACACAGTAATGGAAGAAAACCATCACTGCTTTGCATGCCACCTGCATGAAAAGATACAGGAGATAATTAGATTAGATTCAACTTTATTATCATTGTACACAAGTATACAACGAAAAGTACGCATACAACAAAAAATACGATGAGTTATTTCATCTGTGATTTCATATCTATGTAAAATGACTGATGCTGGATGATCAATTTTATCTTAGAAGAAAGTACAAATTCTGTATTACCATAAACAAGAAAATTAGGCTTCAAAACTTCATAAATTTAAATCTAATAATCTGTTGTTTTAGTTTTATGAAGGTAAAACATGTTTCTTTGGTTTAAACAAAAAATGGTCAGACTTTCTTCAAAAGCAACAGACCCCCAAATGTCAGAGTGGCATGCCTGCAAAGAACAAGGGCTCAACACCTGTGCACAGTACTGTAATAAACCTAAATATTTAGCATGAGCTGATGAGCTAATAGGCAAACAGCAGGAGCAAGTCACCTACATGCCAGGCAAAGTGTTATCCAATGACATTGTGTTAATGACTAAAGTCCATATTCACTGCGGGGTCAACCAATTACACCACTGATCTGATTCTCTGTACCGCCATGACAATGACCTGTGATCGCCATGGCAACAGTGGTAAAGCAGTTGAATTCAGGATAAAAAAAGAGGAAAAAAGGGCAAAGTAACCATTGATATGTTAATAGGACTCTAGTAGAAGATTTCCACTGGCCTTGCTAAAGCCATTAGCGCACCTAATTAGGTTTATTTATCATGGCTGCTTAAAAACAGTGAACAATGTATTCTTATCAGACAAAGGCTAAGAGCTTGTTCTGCATTTGTGATCAGGGAGTATTAGTCATCTAATAGCACATTTGCTTTTTTTTGTAAAATTTGCATCTGATTGAAGTTCTTTCAAAGGTGAACAACAAACAGGAAAAACTGGAAGAGACATATTTCTCAAGCTTCAAGCACTCACTATATCTCAAACAAAATAGGCCTGAACATAATTTTTATGCCTGTTTTCTTTACAAGACGAGTGGCTGGATTTTAGTGGAACACCAAACCAGTAAACTGATTTTACTGACTCCAGTGTGCAATTATTTTTCAGGGAAGGGACTTTTTAGAATATTAAGGCTTTGGTTTGAAATAATCAGTTTTAGATGGAAATTAATGAACTAATTAACCTTGGAAATTGAAAATGACCAATTTTTCATTAATAACCAAAGAAGTAGTCATGATTGCTTCCCATCAGCCACCATTCAAATATGTATTATGGCCTATAGATGCCCACATTGTATGTATAATATATGTTTGTTGTTACTGACTGTGTGCACAAAGCAATGGTCACTGTCTTCCTGAGCATACAGCACGCCGTCCTTGATGAAGACTGAGATGGCTCTCAGGATGAAGGACACAAACAGATTCATGTGAATAAAATTCCTGGTGCAGTGGAGCTTCCTGCAGAGATGAGAAAAGACACAAACACACACACACACACACACACACACACACACACACACACACACACACACAGACACACATATATATATATATGTGTATATATATATATATATATATACATACATACATACATACATACACATCTTTATCTTTTCTTTACATCAGAGCACTCCATCCACGTCTGGGATGATTTAGAAATTACTGCCTTAAACCTCATTGAATTTAGTCAGTATGCCGGGCCTTGTAACCCTAGCCACCCCACACACACACACACACACACACACACACACACACATACACACACACACACACACATACACACACACATGCAAAACTCCAGTAAAATTGCTAAAAAAAATTTAAGTAAATTAGAATGTGGATAACATCCTAAATTAACCTACTCTATCAAATTGGATGCAACAGAATTGAAGCACAACAAATACCACATCTTAAGAAAGCCTTTTCATTGAATGTGCCATGTTTGCAATATAAAAAATGCTGATGGGATGTGGTCTAATAGCAGATAAGGGCTGGTCCCAGAACAGGGACCTCAGACAGAAAATGTTAAAACTGCAAGGGGATCAAGCTGTTTAAAGACAGGATTGTATTGGCATCTTTGAATCTTAAGATTCATGGTGGAGCAGCTTCAAAAACCACTGCCACACCCTTCGGATGGTGGATTAGGGGAGTTATGTTTGACAGTTTCCAACACACACTGGCCATCTGAGCAGAGATAGGAAAGTAAAGAGAAGTTTGTCATTTCCTCATAAGCTAAAGGTTTTATTTTGCACCCATCTGAATACAACTCAATAAATGTCTCCCAGAATAAACTGTCTATAAAATGTGCACATTATCCTCCCATGATTCTAAACTTTTAGTCTTTGAGTAAAAACAGGGTGAATTTTAAAGAATTAAGGTACTCAAGGCTATCATTTAGCCGGTCACTGAAACTGTACACATACAGTTGTGTTCAAATGACAGTCCAGAACCTAAAAATATTTATATCACAGAGAGAACATAAAGAAGAATGAATGACAACCACGGTACCAGGGATTACCCAGCTGTTGCTTGGCTAATGGCATAGATTTGCTCAAATGTTTGATTGAAACAATTGTAGACAAACAGAAAGTTATTTTTCCTAAACTTTGCCACTGTTTGAGGATTCAAACGATTAAATAAATTTGTAAGCATATTTTTTATGTCACAGACTGATTTACCAATCTAAGTTCCAGCCCTCACCTGTGGTCATGAGATCTGGGCAATGACTGAAAGAGTAAGGTCAGGAATATAAGCATCTGACATGAATTTCCTCTGTAGGGTGGCTAGGCTCAACCTTAGGCCTGGATCTGTTGCAGACACAGACAGCTGGAGACACCACAGCCAGGTACTCAGTCCTGTTTTATTTATTTGAAATCCGCTTAAATTCACTGCCTAGGGCGTGTGCGTAGTGGGTGTATTGTAATGTATAGTCTCCATGGATGAGTCCCAAAAAACTGGCAGGCAAATGCACATCTGCAAAGACCCTCACACTCACTGATGATGAAAGTTATGTCACTAGTACTGAAGTGAACTGTTAGTGGACTCACAAATACTGAAAGTATATTCAAAGCCTTAGAAATAGGGTGAGGAGCTCAGAGTAGAACCACTGCTCCGCTGTGTTCAAAGAAGCCAGTTAAAGTGGTTTGGGCATCTGGTTAGGGTGCATGTTGGGCACCTCCATTTAGGAGTTTTTTAGGGCAACTGCTGGAAAGTGTTGCTGGAGAGAAAGATATCTGGTATATCCTGCTTAGCCTGCAGCCACTGTGACCCAACTTTAGATAACTGGAAGACGATGGATGGATGGATGGATGGATGGATGGATGGATGGATGGATGGACGGACTGATTTTGGGAAAGCTCACCTGAACCTGCAGAGAATGACCATGGCTGTTGTCAGAGACACGAGCGACGTGCTGTAGCCAACTGTGTACAGTGCTTTGACTGATGCATAGTACATGCCCTAATGATCAGAGACAGTGAATGAGTCTATGTGCTGGATAAACATGCACTGTGCTAAATAATTAGAGACTTATTATTCAGCAGGGACTTACGACGCTATTGTTATCATAGAAAAAACAGACGTCCACATAGTGAGGGAAAGGCTCCGACCAGCCGTCCGCAGTACAGTTACGACTGACCTTCCCCATTTCTGCAAGTAAAAATATGCCTGAACAAAACTGAGTTGAATTAAAGAAATCTAAAGTTCAAATAATCTGTTCAAATAAGACTATCTGAACAAGGTGTTAACACTCACCGTCCTCAGGGCCCATGAAGTCATGAAAGAGCTCCGGACAGTTAACCTCCACAACCTCCCCGACACTGGATGCCTGCCAGCAGGTCAGGTTGTCCCACATCCAATCACATGCTGATGGGCAATGGAAAAGAAACATAGCAACAAATGTGGTCAATGTGAAGTTCTTTTTCTGGTAAAATCATGTTGACAGTAATTAAGGAAACAAAAAAGAATTCAGGGTAATTCAGGGTACCTCTCTTAACCAAACTCAGATAATTTGATTTCTGGCCAGTATTACTACGTTACTAAAACAAGGTAAAATGCTGCCCATTTGATCAGTTCTTTCTCTGCTGTCAGGCTTCAGATTGATCCATTATAGTTATCAAAAGCACACACACCTTAAAGGCAGAGGTGCTAAAAGAGCTTGTTTCAGAGAGTGGACAAGCTACATGGCTGTACAAAGGGCCAGTCTAAGACAAGGGTTATTTTGAGTTACTGTGACTCATTCAAGAATAAAAATATGGAACTTGAAATGACCATAATGGGTGTCCTTTAATATAGAGTCACGTTCCTAGGCAGCAGCCAAATGAAAGTTAGCTCGATTTCTGGTCTCTCCAACTTGTGAAGGAAATGCGTGGCTGTTTATCTGCTAAATGCTTTTTTAAAATTATATAAAAATTGTGCTGTTGCCGCCTTTTATGCCCTAAATATACTGTAGCTTAAATCTATAGTCTAAGCAAAAGTGATGCAAATTTTAGTTGGGCTGACACACAACACTGACCTCATTGCCAAAAGAGCTGACAAGCTATTCCAATCTGAAAAAAAACCCATCATTTTACACTGTAGGTCTGATTCTGTTCTAACAGTTTATAATCCCGTGGAACCAAAAACCACATGCAATTTGACTCAAATTGAAATAATGTCAGAATTATGTCAAACACACACAAAGAACCTTTGGGAAACAGGACCTTCTATTGTTCTCTACTCTTGCCAGAAAGGATTTTCTCCGGAAACCATTTCCATATGTTACCCGGAAAAATGTGGACAGAGCACTGACAGTGTGACAGCCTCCCTGGTTTGCTTGCCTTATTCGTAGCTATGCTTTCTTTGTGCATTAGTGGCGCTGATGGATCGTATGATCCAAACATGGGTCACAGGATAGACTTGAAGCCAGTTTTCCACACAGCTCTGTGTTGCAGCTTTTGGTATCTTTTGATTATTTATTTTACATTTCACTGCTCAGTTTTACAGACTCCTCCTATGTAATTTCTGCAGTTGGTATAATTATTTAGCTATGAGCAACTTGCATTATCTTTTATATCTATGTACATCTGTGCTTTGAGGTCAAAATCCTTCTGTTCCGCTGTCGATTTTCTTCTAAAAAAAAAAAGCCTGATGGGCTCCATATTTCTATAAATGCTATTAATGATTTTTTTTAAAATTTTGATGATGAACACAAATTGCAAAAGAGGACAAATGCATGGCACAACCATTTGTAAATTATGTGAACAGTTGTGGTAAAATAAAAGAGCACAATTTCTTTTGTCTGCTTGTTCCACTGCTTGTTTTATGTAAGCACTGGGAGGAGAAGCCGCCCTTAATTCACGATGAATGATTAAGCATTAGTCTTAGTGAGCTGCACCTAATAAAGGAGCAACTCTTAAGGTTTTTGTAACTTTAATCTGATACAATTAATTCACCTGGTGTACCAGTTGAAACAAACTGGAACTAGACCATTTCCATTTATTGGTTTTTGTTTTGATCTTATACTCATCTGCCTCAGCGCTTGACTAATGTTCAGCATTTTTATTTTTATACTATGTACTGGTTTCACAATTTAAATTTCTGTCATTCTTTCTGCTCCCATCTCTTCTCACTCCTCCTTTTTTCTAGTTTATGCTTGGGTGGTTTGTGGTGCTGCAGAGAAGTCTGATTTGTGTAGATCTTGAGTATCCAACCGGGGGTTGTCTGGTTATGTGCATATGTGTGTTTGCGCTTGTGTTCGGTGTGTTTGCAGTCCTTTCTCCACTCTGCGTGGCTCTCTAATCTGTTTTGGTTCTGTCTGGTGAGCCGGACACGAAGCCAATTACCTTTTAAAGGGCAAATCTGAGCCAAATGAGCTGCACTGAGCTACAGAGGTAACTGGCTTAATAAAACTCTCTGTCTGCATCCCTGGCTATCTCACACAAAATCTCACAGTATGCTGAGTCTTCACTAGGCTGCAAAAATTCAACATGCAAAAATCACCCGTCACACATATAATACTGTCCGTGTAGGTATAAAATACATTTACACAAATACAGATGGCTGGATTCATGAGACTGATATAATTTCATTTTCTGATGCGGATTCAATCAGAAGCCTGAATGATTTTTTTATATTCTGAGTCATGGAGCTAAAATTGAGCAGAAAACTGAAGAGCATTCATTTCTCATTTTTTTATTAAAGTTCAGATACTGCTATGAAAGGAACATGTCACGAGGCTCCTGCAGAGATCCACAGGGATAAACTGATTGATCATGTGGTCTATAAAATTATAACTTTTTTTGAAAACATGCCCAATATGACTTCCTAAAGACCATGGCAGTATAATCAAACATTTGCACAGTTCAACATCCAGAGATAATCAATGTGTAATGAAAGACATGTTGGATTTCTGCGAACCGGGCAGTTTTATTTCCTCACAAATGATTTCATGTCAGCAGAAAGCAGCAGGATGGCTTCTTTAAAAGGCCCGAGAAGAGAGAGGGATCAGTTAAAGGCTTAAGGCTGGCCACTGTGTGCTAATGTGGTCTAAAGATTGAAGTTGAATACAAAAATAAACAAATTCTTTGCATTGCAGAGGAATGAGGTAATAAAATAAATAACAGAATGCCCAATTTTAATCAATACAATAAGTGCAAGTGTGATAAATTTAAGATGCCCATTATGACTTCCTGAAGGCTCCAGCAGTATTATCAAACATTTGCACAGTTCAACATCCACAGATAATCAGTTTGTAATGAAATAAACAAACAAATCTTCAAATTGGCAAAGCTGGAGACTGTTTTTGTTGTTGCCAATTATTTAATTTTACTAAATTACTGACTATTTGTTTGTTTGAAAATCATAAACAAACCCAAATCACCAGCAGTTTCTTTATCCTTTCTCTGACTTGCTCTTTCCTTGTTCTCATTTTTCTCAAGCCTTCATGTTGGATTTCTGCAAACGAGGCAGTTTTATTTCCTCACAAGTGATTTGCTGTCAGCAGAAAGCAACAGGATGGCTTCTTTTAAAGGGACAGGAGGAGAGAGGGATCAGTTAAAGGGTCAAGGCTGGCTACTGTGTGCTACTGTGGTCTAAAAAATGAAAGTCAAACACAAAAATAAACAAACCGCTGACATTGCAGAGGAATGAGGGAATGAAATGCCCAATTTTAATCAATACAATAAGTACAAGTGAATTATGCTCATGTTTGCTTATAAATACTTTAATCTACTACTTTAATCCCTCATATTGCACAAAGAGAAAGCAAAAATCTCAGATAAAAACAGACAGAAGAACCTGACGCAGTTTGCTGTGCAGCACACAGGGAAACTTATGACGCCGACCTTTAAAATCTACAGATGAAAAACGAACTGACCTTACAGCTCCTCTCCTCCTTAAATTTGTTATCTCACGCTCTAAATCTTTTACATTTTGTTTTTTTTTTCCAAGGCTTCGGTGGCTGTCAGCAAAGCTGTGAGTCATGGTGCAGCCTGGGATTTGCAGTCTGCTGCGCAAATTTTGAGCAGCAGGAGACCTGCAGCAGTCACTAATGAAAACCACAATCCATAGCCAAGAAAATAATTGTTTCCAGGGCCCACATAACAAGTTTTCTGTGTTTTGTTTCTTTCTTTTTTTTTTTTTTAGAAAAGTGATGTGGGAAAAATACGAAAGCAACTCAAGGAAAGCATAATATTATTATTATTTTTTAATAAGTGTATATGACCAGCCGGCTTTTTGGGGTAATGTGTTTGCAATGTGAATAAGAAATAAAGCTACATTCATCTTTCATCCTTACATGTCCCTGTATGACCTTTTCAAACATGAAAAATGCCTGATCATTGAGAGTAAAAACAAGCCTGTATTCTATTAATTCCAATAATCCATTAATCAGGCTATGCATGACTTTCATCAGCAGATCTGTGTTTTTGGAGCTAATCAAGATGTGGACATTTTAATCACAGCAGCACAGATATGGAAATTAGTGGCTTCATGCTGGATTATGAGCACAAAACGTTACAAGAATACACAAATGCATACCCACACCTGGGGAGACATCCTCACTTACCATATTCTTCGCCATCTGGTTTGTGCATTTCGATCCTCTCCATGCATTTCTCATGTTCACGCTTTATTATGCAGTGGTCTGACTCTGAGGCCACCTAAAGAAAACACAAACACACACACACACATAATAATATATGCTATTCTCATATGAGTGCAATCAGATCTGTGCCAGGGAGCTGGCAGGATAAAGACCATGTACTGCAATGCCTGTGGTGGACATTAACATTCTCACACACACCTCTAAGAACCCAATAATATCTAGAATGGTTCAGGACTGCAATGCATGTCAGAAATGTAAAAGGACCAGTCATAATTTGGCAGTATATTAACAGTGGTGCAAACTCACAGAAGATGCTGGTTCCCGAATTGCTTTTTTAAGACTGTTCTTCCCCAGAGAGCCCTTATTATGACCTAAAGTTACATCTCAAAAGGAAATGACTCCTAGTGACTGTGTGAACAAATACATGTAAAATTAGAAAATAGATGGATAGATGAGATCGAGCGATAGTATGATACCTCCTGGGGGTCGTGACCCAGTTTCGGAATCAGTGAGATGTTAGCTTTCTGTCTGGCGGTCTTAAGGCTTGTTTGGACTGATTAAGCAAATGGAGAAGCAACAGTGACAGCTTAGAGCTAAATTCAATGTTAAGGCCATCTGGTCACCCGGCTTTTTTGTTTGGGAGGGAAGATATTGTTTTTTTGTATCTCTGTTAATTTGATATCAGCATCTAATGCAGAACATGACTCCTCCAAGAGTTTGGTAGCTCTAATTCTTCAAAGAATGCATTCATAGGTTTAATATTTGGTTCACCTTGTGATTGGACGACTTTTGCCTAAAAGTCAGCAAAACATGTATTCATCTTATCTGGGTCAGTCAGCAAGCTGACATTTTGTGATTTGATACTATGTAAAGCTCTACATGGCTGCTAATATTTTAATTAACAGGCTAATAGTTCATTTGGAGATTGTCTCCAAACTCAAAATGCCTCTGTCTGATCTGCATCAACAATTTAGAGGCCTGTTTGGACATTATAGAGGTGTACTCATAGTGCAAAGCAGTGATATTTTTCAGTATATCTGAACTGTTATTGACCATGTAGGAAACTTCCAATTTACCTACTTTGCTATCAGTTTCTGCTGCTTCATAATATATTATACAACTTTCATGGCCTCACAGCATCACCTCTATCACTGGTCTCCATAAATACATCTATCTTATCTGAAAGGTTTGAACAAAATGTTTTATCTTTTAGCAGCACATTATTTAAGTGCCAGCACTACCCATGAACTATGGAGAAGCAGCAGCTTAGGGGCACATATCAAAACATCAAATTAACCTGTGTGCTGCAAGTGGAGCAATATTACAGACCATTGATTGTCTTGTTTTTATGTTTATACAACTTTTAAAAAACTTTTTCAAATTAATGTTCTTTTCCTTTTTTGTTTCTGTTATGAAGCCACATTCATTTTAGTGCCACTTTAGAAGGCTGCAGCGCACTGTTGTTCCAGTGAAGCTGCCACCCAGTACTAACAAGCTTTTTGGTAAAGCAATGGATGACCTTTATTTTGGAGGAATCACTGTAGAAATTATTCTAATAAACTCAAATTATTGTTTGCTCAACTATTGTTATAAAGCTGCTATTAACTCTCCAATGTTGAGTTTTGATTTGCGTAAAATATCATTCATCATTATTATAACACCTATTGTAATAAGAAATTCTCTTGTCTCTTGTACAAGAGCTGTAAATGTAACTGACTGAGTGTGGGGATGACCTTCCAACAAAACCAGGGTTTAAAACAGTGGGTCCAAAACTGTGGTCCCTCAGACATCCTCTGCTGACCATTGAAACCAAATCCCATTAAAAAGGCTCATAAAAGACACCACAGAGGAGTAAACAAGATATCATCTCCCTCCAAGATGCAGTGAGGAGAACAATTTACTCTGAGGCAGTAGAGTTACTATATGTCTGTCAACTTCTCTACTCCCTCAAGGCCAATCTCTATTTTGCACCTTTAGCTTTCTTGTAACCCTTCCTTCACTCTCACTGTGAAATGATAGGTGTAATATATCCCAGCCCTCTGAGCCATGGCTGACTCATCACTCTATCTCCCTCCTCTCCAATATGAATTCACTTCAGGCGTCAGTACCTAGATAAGACAGGTCATCAGCTGACTGTGAAGATGTCCTAGGACTCAGTACCTTTCTTTATCTTGCAGCATGTGGGCATAATTTTAAAACAGTATGCAAATTATGTGAAATATTATTAGATCTATCTGTTATCTGGTGCATAACCATTTTGCAATAACACTTTTTTAAAATATGAACAATTTCTCCTCCTCTCTGTGATGGCAAAAAAAAAAGGCCAACAAAAAAAGATCTTAAAGACCTCACTTCTCCATGCTGCCACAGCTGTTCGGTATTGTTTATTAAAACCAGTGCAGGTATTGTTTTAAAGAAAGATCTCTCTGTACCCATTGCAAGCATCCATGTTGCTAAGCAGCAGGTTACCAGCCAGGAGTCGGTACACAGTGTAGGCAAAGATTCAGAAATGAGAAATAATTGGATGCAGATGACTAATATCTGTTTGGCATGAATGCAGACAGCCTGTAAGATGACAGTATGAAATGTGCTATTCATTGCATTTCGAGCTACTCACTTATTTTGTGTCTCTGTGTGTATGTGCTTTTCCTGTTCCCAAATGTGTTTAAAATTGTATTTCTGTATGAAACAATCCAAAGATGTAGATATGACTGAACTAAATGTAACGTTTGTAGGCAGTGATGATTAGTCGGACTGATGTTTACACATTGTGTTAGCTGAGTAACTTTAATACTTTATGAAAGCGGTGAAAGTTCATGTTACAGAAGTTTATTTTGTTATCATTCATACTTTATGGCATTTTGTGTGAGTGTATGGCAGCAGAAATATTTTTTATATTCAGTGTGTAGCACTGTGTGCTGTTGATGCCAATAACTGTCAAGTGCAATTGACAGCTAGCTAATTTAAGTGAACAAAAATTTTGGCTTGCTAAGATATGATACATTTATACAGCCAGTGAAAGAGATAAAATATAACATCGCCAACATATGTGACCTGATGTTTTTCTGAAATGCTGTTTAATCCGTTACAGTTCACATGAACTAATGAAATTTTTGCTAATACCAAGATGCAAATATTGATGCCTTCACTTTAAAAAAACAAAACAAACAAACGAAATCAGTATAATATACTGTTTTAAAATTATGTGACAATGTGTGACAATCATGGTGATATTATAGGATTAAGTGAATAATGCTCCAGTCACACAAGCTTAGAAACTGGTCCACAACCATGGAGCAACCATCAGTTGTGAGGGAAAAATGAGCATTCCCTGACAGGTTGGGAGTGGTTTCTGGAGGTTGATGGCAGTTGCAGGGAAAATTATTGCTAAACCCCCTGGCAACCACCTGTCGCTAGAAAAGAATGTGTATTCCCCAACTGGTTGGCAGAATCTGCTTGTGATTTCTTTTGTCACTAGCATATCGCTGTGCTTGTAGTTTGAATGGAAGTGATGGATTTGTCTACATACGCTCCAAGCTGTAGTGAAACTGTAAAAAACCTGGAAATGGACGTCGTTTGCCTTATGTCTTATGTAAGTTAGTAAGTATTTGCAGACAATAATAAAAACAAACTACAGGCAACTGTGGCAATCTGCTAGCAAACAAAGCAATCACTAGGAGGTTTTTAGTGCAGCACTTTCTTTGTGTCTAATTTTACCCAGCAAATGCCAGCAAACCACCAGGAACCACCAGAATACACATTGTTCCCTAGCTTTGTGGTCTTATCACATCCACAATGGCGCACAACTCTCAAGTGATGTGTGGTATGACGTCACCTGAAAAAATCAATATTTAGTTAGCTTGTTAATCTATAGCTTGACCAATATTTAAATTTATAATTTTAAAGCAGACAACTGATTAACTGTAAAGTTCAAATAATACATACATTATATCAGCTCTGTTTTATATTTCCATGTAAAATTTTACAATTTTTATGATTTATCTAGAAATATGTACTTAAATGTATATGTATATAAGTACTGCAACAGAGATTTGCAAAGTTGAAGCATTAAAATGACTGCACTGTTATTTATCAGGTTTCAGAATTCATCACAGTACAGAAACAGCATTAGTGATGGTTGCAAATGATCTTCTAATGGCATCTGACAGTGGACTCATCTCTGTGATTGTCCTGCTAGACCTCAGTGCAGCTTTTGATACTGTTGACCATAATACACTGCTCAAAAAAATAAAGGGAACACTTAAACTACATACTATAACTCCAAGTAAATCAAACTTCTGTGAAATCAAACTGTCCACTTAGGAAGCAACACTGATTGACAATCAATTTCACATGCTGTTGTGCAAATGGAATAGACAACAGGTGAAAATTATTGGCAATTAGCAAAACACACTCAATAAAGGAGTGGTTCTGCAGGTGGGGACCATAGACCACTTCTCAGTACCTATGCTTTCTGGCTGATGTTTTGGTCACTTTTGAATGTTGGTGGTGCTTTCACATTCGTGGTAGCATGAGACGAACTCTACAACCCACACAAGTGGCTCAGGAAGTGCAGCTCACCCAGGATGGCACATCAATGCGAGCTGTGGCGAGAAGGTTTGCTGTGTCTGTCAGCATAGTGTCCAGAGGCTGGAGGTGCTACCAGGAGACAGGCCAGTACACCAGGAGACATGGAGGAGGCCGTAGGAGGGCAACAATCCAGCAGCAGGACCGCTACCTCCGCCTTTGTGCAAGGAGGAACAGGAGGAGCACTGCCAGAGCCCTGCAAAATGACCTACAGCAGGCCAAAAATGTGCATGTGTCTGCACAAACGGTTAGAAACTGACTCCATGAGGATGGTATGAGGGCCCGACGTCCACAGATGGGAGTTGTGCTCACAGCCCAACATCATGCAGCACGCTTGGCATTTGCCAGAGAACACCAGGTTTAGCAAATTTGCCACTGGCGCCCTGTGCTCTTCACAGATGAAAGCAGGTTCACACTGAGCACATGTGACAGACGTGAAAGAGTCTGGAAACACCGTGGAGAGCGATCTGCTGCCTGCAACATCCTTCAGCATGACCGGTTTGTCAGTGGGTCAGTAATGGTGTGGGGTGGCATTTCTTTGGAGGGCCACACGGCCCTCCATGTGCTCGCCAGAGGTAGCATGATTGCCATTAGGTACTGAGATGAGATCCTCAGACCCCTTGTGAGACCATATGCTGGTGCGGTTGGCCCTGGGCTCCTCCTAATACAGGACAATGCTAGACCTCATGTGGCTGGAGTGTGTCACCAGTTCCTGCAAGATGAAGGCATTGAAGCTATGGACTGGCCCGCCCGTTCCCCAGACCTGAATCCGATTGAGCACATCTGGGACATCATGTCTCGCTCCAGCCACCAACGTCACGTTGCACCACAGACTGTCCAGGAGTTGGCAGATGCTTTAGTCAAGGTCTGGGAGGAAATCCCTCAGGAGACCATCTGCCACCTCATCAGGAGCATGCCCAGGCATTGTAGGGAGGTCATACAGGCACGTGGAGGCCACACACAATACTGAGCCTCATTTTGACTTGTTTTAAGGACATTACATCAAAGTTGGATCAGCCTGTAGTGTGTTTTTCCACTTTAATTTTGTGTGTGACTCCAAATCCAGGCCTCCATTGTTTAATAAATTTGATTTCCATTGATGATTTTTGTGTGATTTTGTTGTCAGCACATTCAAATTTGTACAGAACAAAGTATTCAATGAGAATATTTCATTCATTCAGATCTAGGATGTGTTATTTGAGTGTTCCCTTTATTTTTTTGAGCAGTGTATTTTATTAAAGCTATTACAGCATGCCGTAGGTATTAAAGGTACTGTACTGCAGTGGTTTGAATCATATTTATCTAATAGACTGCAATTTGTTCATGTAAATGGGGAGTCTTCTTCACACACTAAGGTTAATTATGGAGTTCCACAGGGTTCTGTGCTAAGACCAATTTTATTTACACTATACATGCTTCCCTTAGGCAGTGTTATTAGAAAGTACTTCTAAATTTTAATTCCCCCTGTCACCAAATGCTTGCTCATAGGGGGTCTTATTGATTGCTGGGTTTTCTCTTTAATTATTGTATGGTCTTTACCTTACAATATAATGCGCCTTGAGGTGACTGTTTTGTTACGATTTGGTGCTACAAAAATAAAATTGAATTGAAAATTTAATTGTTTATACAGTTTTGTATAATGGAAAATAAATGCACACATGAAATATTTAAGGATGAATCTTTAGCAGATAACTTTAGTATAGGTAGTATTATCTTTCTCTGATATAAAGCTGAGCAGCAGTAAAGGTTTTTTGGTTTACTCTGTCACTTAGTTTTGGTACTTCTGTAATTAGAGTTTCCCAAAGAAACATATACTGTAGGTCTGCCATTTTCATCAGTACACAAGCTTGCACATGGTATTTTGACTAAACATGGGGCATACAGGATTGTGAACTTTCCTTTCAACTCCATTTTGGTTCCCATCAGCTTCTGAGGGAAAGATAGCTCCACTGAGCTACTAAATGTGTCACCAGCTAGTTGCTAACTTTAGCACAGCCTACACCGGATTTTCAGAGCTTTTATTTTTAACAAAGCTGCTTCCTGCTGTGATTTAAATCCACAATGTTAGCTGGCAGTTCCACCCACATAAATAAATTTTAGCTCTATTATACAAAAGAACATACTTTAGGTAGTCACTGAGTTAATGGTTCCTAATGAAAATATTAATGCTAACATTAGCTTCAGATATTGTTAAATAATGTTAATAGTTTAGAACCTTTTATGATGGGTTTTGAGGCCACAACAAGACAGCCAATGGTGTGACTAAGTAATTTCAAAATCACTGTCTGTTCTGATCATTTTTTATTATTAAATTATCAGTATTATCAGTTTTACTTTTAATGCAATGTGAAATCGGTATTTTAAAATCAGTATTTTAAAAACTGCTGGTAGAACTATGAGTAAAAAAATGTTTGCGCTGGATTTAAAAAGGTTTAAGAAGCTTCAACCTAAAACAGGCACCATGAAAACACTGTGTGAAAACACAGAACAGATCAATGAAATATTTCTAAGCGTGGTTTTTAATCTGTGCTCCCAGTAACTCTTCTTCTCTCAAACAGATGTCTGTCCAGATATAGCCTCCATTCTGAGGCTGCAGAATTCAGTTTCCCTCCCTGAGGCTATTTTTTCAAGGGACAGATAACTCAGTAGCACCCACAGCACCACGCAGCACAGATAATAACTCCCATTTGACGTTGCAGACCACTGGCCCACCATACAGACCCATCTGACACATAATAAGTACATCACAACAGACATATCTGCCACATCAGTCGCTGAAGGTCAGCTTCAAATGGCACTGTGCAAAGATGTCAGCTGGAGAAGCACTTCACATACGTCAGGGAGCGGTGACTTGAAGGTTGGAGACAATGTTTGTGGCTGCAAAGTCACTTTATGAATGGTACTGCTGGTAATGCTGCTAAGTTTTACTGGCAGTTACAGAAGAGACCATCATCACGTAAAGAACAATATTCATTTTCAAATAGCCAAAAGCAATTTCTACATTTGTGTGGCTTAGCCAAGGAAAGAGCTGCTGTGCTGCATCAGTGCCCTGAATATGATTCCTCCCACACACCTAGCACAACTTTTTCATTCTGCGTTTCATTTCAATGAGACCACAAAAAGTGAGTCACAGCAGATGGATAGGTAGTTCTCTAGTCAGTCAGGCAATCTGTTTTTGTGCTTGCCTTAATGATGAGCTGAACCTGGATCTGTAACGTATGCTGATGTGCTGTGCATGGGTTGATTTCCATCCTTCTACTGCTCATCACAAACACA
>JAMQGT020000070.1:0-49959 GCA_024447675.2 Pterophyllum scalare
ATTTTAGTCTTCTAACAAATTGCTGAATATCCGGTGCAAAGGAGAGCGCATCATCAATTATAAAACCTAAATATTTATACTGACTTGAAAAGTGGTGATTGTTGGATGATCAGATGACTTAGCCTTTGAATCGGAGAGCATTAGCATCAGCTCTCAGCATCAGGATCTATCTGCATTTAAAATTTGCTTTAAACTATTCCATTTATTGAATTCAATAGACTTAAATTATTCAAGTCTGTTGTAGGGTTTTTACCTTACAATAAAAAGCGCCTTGAGGCGATTGTTTGTTGTGATTTTGCACTATAAAAATAAAACTGAATTGAACTGAATTTCTATTTAGAGTTCAAAGTTCCTATTGGCTGGTCAGTAATGTCTTGCCCTACCCGCTGAGCTACACAGTATCAGAGGTTTTTGGCACTGGCAAGAGAAATCAGGAGAATTATGTGCTCCATCTGCTCGACACAGTCTTTCTGATCAGAGGCCAGGTAATATCAGACAATCTACATTAATCCTACCATCTCTTCTCTGCTATATAAATAAAATTGAATTGAAAAGTTACTCTGAACAGTGTAAAAGTGCAGCATAAAAGTGAAACACTGCATGTGGCACATTATGATCTAAACAATTAATATAAATAAGGAAAAGCTGTGGATCAAGCACTGAGCCTTGAGGCACACCCTTGTTTATGTTGAGAGGGGTGGAGGGTAGACCTGTAGATCTGTTTGAGAGATCATTTCCAAATTTTCAGATTCAGATAGAGATGGGCCTGTAATAGTTTATATCTGTCACCCCCTTTAAACAATGGGAGCACATACAGTAGGCAGATTCCGAAACTGTTACATGTTTAAAATGAAAAGTTTGTGTAAATACCTTAAACACAACTGGCACACTGGCAAATTATTCTTTCTAGTAGTGCTACTCAAAGGTGTATATAGGGGTAACATAGTCACACAGCATGTCACATAGATCTGGAAATACTTTGAAAATTTTGAAACAGTTAAAACAGAAGAGTTATAACAGGGAAAATGAAGAAGAAATATTACAAATTCTCCATTATTTCTACAACATCAGTCAAATAAATATAAAATCCTTTGTACAAAATCTCAGATTTTCTCAAGTTGTTTTCCTCCATTAAATTGTCCACAGATATGCATCAAGAGTCAGTTCAAGTAAAAAAATATTGCAGGCTGTGCCTCGATATTCCAGCAGAATTTTATTCACCAAAGAGCATTGTGTCAGAAGTGTCAGAAGTCCAATTGTTATTCTAAGCAAAGACAGACTTTATCTGCATCAAGTCATAGCAAGACTCAAGGTTTCTGTGGAGACAAGGCAATTCACTTTAGAACAGTGAGAAAACTGGAATATTTGTTTCCTGAACAGGCAGACTGAAAGTGACCGCACTGTCATAAAATCCATCTACCTGAATTGGCAGAGAGATAGAAAAGCAGTTTTACCACAAATGATGAGAAAATACTTTATTTATCCCTTATTTGGTGAGCTCTCTACAGATTATGCTAAATAAAGAATGCAAGATTCCAGTCAGAAAAGTCAAAAGAAGGCTGACCTGTTTTTCCTGATGAGTAAAGTTTCAGATTTATTTATTTATTTATTTTTTTGGGGGGGCAAAACATAGGGGTGTGTGTAAAGAGACAAATAGGAAAGAGTCCCACACACTGAAAGAGCACCCTCTTTCAGTGTGTGGGACTCTTTCCTGATTTAGACACCTGCAGTGAAACGACTTCATCCTGACCGGGAAGCAGGATTACAGGCCTTGGAGTCATGCTACACAACCTGATTTACATATTTGCAGAGAAGCATTCATATTACAGCACAACAGTAAGCTCAAACACACCTCAAAACCTGAAGACCAGAGAGAGACCAAAGTTTGCTGACTGTCATAGAATGAAAAGGTAGCCACAAAAGAATCTGTCAGTCAAATTTTTCCAACAGAAATCAATATAAATGAATGATGCTGCTTCATAATGAGCAAATCAGCTACTTAACAGTTCAGTAATCACTGAGTGGGCCATAAATTTGAGGCCAGAAGGACAATCAGATGGAAGCTTATCAATCCTACATTTATATCAGCACCCTGCTGACCTGTGAAGAGCACACGAGTCAAACACATTCTCTGTGACACGCGCATGATGGTGTTTCAGATCATTATTGCATTAATTAGCATGGATATGCTTTTCAAAACTGAAACCCATCAGTGATTGGAACAGATAAACATTTGACAATTAGAGCCTGCTTTTACCCCTCAATTTGCAAATCCCAGGGAGGATTTCATAACAGACGCCTCCCTGCTACTGAACTCTCGAATTCTATTTTCTTCTTTTCCATTTTTACTCTTTGTCTGCAGTAGTACTGTGCTTTACAGCAGTGTTAACTGGGTTTAGAGTAGTGCCGTCATGTTTTCCAATTGAAAACTGAGAAGTATTCATAGACTGTGTATAAAAGATGAATATAGCCTCTGTGTCTGAAAAGTGAAGCCAAAGTGGAACTCCTTTAAATCTGTATTCTTTCTAATAACCTGCAGGGGGCAAAAAAGTTTGGGTGTGCAGAAGTCATGTGTCCTCCCTTCTTACATGCCATCACCATCGCTGCTTTTTTCAAACCTGATGCTGTGAGTGATGGGTAGATCTGACTGTGATCTGCTCATAACAAATCGTTAATCCCAAGTCAGTTAATGAGCACATCCCAGATAATCCTCCTATTTTTTACTATTAGAATGACCATAATTTACTAAATGGACTTTCTTTTAACTCAGTATTACCTGAAATAAGTGACTGAGCACATAAAGTCAACAGAAAAGTTTTTATTAAGGTTAGGGTCAAGGGCCATTTTCCCACTGAATTTTAAGGGACTGAAAGTCAGTTTTGCAATCACAGCTATTGCCCCCAGGTGGTCATTAAAAAGAATGCAGATGTAAGGCACTTCAACACTAGCTTCACTTTTCAGAATTGGAAACTATGTCTGGCTTTTATACTGTCTAAAAAGTAAGTCAACCTCATTATCGCTCTTTTTTGCTCTTTGTCTCCTTCTAAATCCTTGTGCACATGTAAAGAGATTTACTTATTGCACATAATTTTGTAATCAACAGTTCTGTTGTAGGTAATCTTGTACGTTTTGAACCTATGTCAATCAACAATAGTAATTCTGTGTTTTGCTCATTTTTGACAGGGTTATATTGTCTTAAACTGAACACAGCAAATTTTCCCTTTACTGAAATTACACTTACAACACAACATTATTTTGTAAATATGAACATACTGTCAGTCGTCTGACTGCACATATCACAAATTTTTTCAATAGTAAAAATGACAGTTTAACAAACGGTGCCAAACAACGCCACAAAACACACAATATCAGTCAGTTTCAATAGGTAAAGTCACACAGTCACACAGGCCTAGAGGCCAGTTGGTGACCCCCTGGCAGTCACAGTTGGCTAGAGAAAAAAGTGTATTCCCCAACCTGTTGGCAAGTGGTTGCTGGGGGTTCCTGGTTGCCGATAGGTGAAATCGATCACAAAGTGGTTGCTACACCGAAAACGTCCTTGTGATTGCTTTGGTTGTTGAAGGTTGCCATAGTTCATTGTAGTTCGCATGGAAGATGCTGGCTTATCTGCAAACACTTGCCAAGTACTCGCCAAGTGTTAGTGAAACTGTGAAAAGTGCAATTCAAACCAGAAACTGAAAATGTTGTGCCTCACCAGTTGTTTGCAAACATGTTGCACTCTTCCATGGAAACTGTGGGTGACCACAGAGACCTGATAGTGACCAAAGTAGTCACAAGGAGGTTTTTGGTGGAGCAGCATATACATGTATTTGCAACCAATTTCACCTAGCAATAACTAGCATCCAGTCACCAACCAGTTGACAAATACATATTTTTCTTTTGCAAACGTGGTTGCTAGGGGGTCACAAGTCCATCTCCTGCCCTGTGTGACTGGGGTCTTAGCTATCATCACTGTGTATTTTCCTCCTACTGGCTGAAAACTCCTTAGTTCCACCTCTTCTACTAATTTTGTAGCCAAAATGACAACCTCTGAACGTTAGAAATATAAGGCACTGAGCTTATTGATTGCAACGAGACAGATGTGTTATAAGTTGCAGTTGTCCTAAATAATACAAACAACTGATTCAAGGAAGATGTTTTGAGGTATCATTTACACATGTGTAAATAATAATGAGAGATTCTGTAGTTTCAGTGTTATTGATGGATGCCTATTGTTCAAGCCAGCTCGTTGTTGGCTAAAAGAGGATAAATGTTTTGTTCTTTGTTTATTTAGCCCCCAAGATTTAACAAAGACCTTAAATCAAATAAGCATGATCAAATATCCTTTAATCAAAGTGAAATTCTTACTAAAATTACCATATAAATGATTCAGAGGGAGACTTACCTATCATTTCAATGTCTTCCAATTCATACTTGTCGCCATTTCAGAAGAGAAACCGTAATAGACTCTTGAATTCTCAGAGTAAAAGCAGCTGCCTATCTTCCTTTTTCACACTAAGATATTTATACAGAGAAAAGTATGGTGACTCCTTTCATTTTATTCTATTCTATCCTTGACTTCATTGAGTGCTTCTTCTGCAAAACAGTCCTTACACACATTTTCAAAGGTGAAGCAGAAAGCAGAAATGGTATCACAAACCAGCCTGAAGTATGTCAAGCTTCACGGATAATAACTAACAGCAGAAAACTGTATTACAAGTTCATTAAAAATATTAATAATATTGATATATAAATATGTCTTTATATTATTTGCTCTCCAAATAAACTGTAGCACATGTTCTTTGAAGTGTTCTTTTTTCAGGGTGAAATGATTGTACAGCATACATCTTTAATGACTTTAAAAAACAAGAACATTAATTTTGCTTCTGCAATAGTTATCTTATCTTATCTTATCTTATCTTACTCTATTCAAGTTTGAATTCATTTCATTTCAACAACATCTCTTAACTCTTAACTAATCAGAGGTCATCCAGGTCTTTATTCACTTCTCGTGAGTAATTCCATTTCACCAGTTTATTCATTTCCTGATGTGTAAACAATACCTTAGCCTAAGTCTATTGTAACATACCAAACAAAGATGCCTCATCCCCCCACCTTGGCCAGTCCAATCACATCAGCCTGCTTCTAACTTCTGCATGCCACACCACTCATTGCAAGAGTGAAGCCAGCAGTCCACATCATCAGGGTCTGGAAGGAGGAAGCATGGACAGACTACAGGACTGCTTTGAGGACACTGATTGGGAGCTTTTTAGATGGACTGCCACTCAAAACAGCCACACAGACCTCAACACCCACACCTCATCCGTACTGCATTACATTACTTTCTGCATTGACAGTGTGACCACACAGTATGGACACTCCCCAACCATATGCCATGGATGATTTAGCGCTGTTATGAGTCTGCTGAGGGCCCGTGATGCTGCTTTCCACTCACCAGCTCCACCCACTCCAGCCTTCCAGATGACCTGAACTGCTTTTTTGCCAGGTTTGATTGCACTGACAATCAATAAGTCATGCAGGCACAGCAGGGATTCTGAACCCTGCAGCACATCAACCCCAAAAAGGCTACTGCAGACCACAGACTGTGCGCATTGGGAGCAGGTCTCCTCCATCACCACCCTGAACACTGGTGCACCACAGGGTGGTGTGTTGAGCCCCTCTACACACAGGACTGCAAATCCACCCATGAGACCAACACCATCATAAAGTTGACACCATGGTGACACCATCATGGTAGGCAGGATCACATTCAGCGATGAAGCTGAAGCGATGAGGAATGGAGGTCGAGAATTTTAGTCTTCTAACAAATTGCTGAATATCCGGTGCAAAGGAGAGCGCATCATCAATTATAAAACCTAAATATTTATACTGACTTGAAAAGTGGTGATTGTTGGATGATCAGATGACTTAGCCTTTGAATCGGAGAGCATTAGCATCAGCTCTCAGCATCAGGATCTATCTGCATTTAAAATTTGCTTTAAACTATTCCATTTATTGAATTCAATAGACTTAAATTATTCAAGTCTGTTGTAGGGTTTTTACCTTACAATAAAAAGCGCCTTGAGGCGATTGTTTGTTTTGATTTTGCACTATAAAAATAAAACTGATTTGAACTGAATTTCTATTTAGAGTTCAAAGTTCCTATTGGCTGGTCAGTAATGTCTTGCCCTACCCGCTGAGCTACACAGTATCAGAGGTTTTTGGCACTGGCAAGAGAAATCAGGAGGATTATGTGCTCCATCTGCCGACACAGTCTTTTGATCCGAGGCCAGGTAATATCAGACAATCTACATTAATCCTACCATCTCTTCTCTGCTATATAAATAAAATTGAATTGAAAAGTTACTCTGAACAATGTAAAAGTGCAGCATAAAAGTGAAACACCGCATGTGGCACATTATGATCTAAACAATTAATATAAATAATGAAAAGCAGTGGATCAAGCACTGAGCCTTGAGGCACACCCTTGTTTATGTTGAGAGGGGTGGAGGGTAGACCTGTAGATCTGTTTGAGAGATCATTTCCAAATTTTCAGATTCAGATAGAGATGGGCCTGTAATTGTTTATATCTGTCACCCCCTTTAAACAATGGGAGCACATACAGTAGGCAGATTCCGAAACTGTTACATGTTTAAAATGAAAAGTTTGTGTAAATACCTTAAACACAACTGGCACACTGGCAAATTATTCTTTCTAGTAGTGCTACTCAAAGGTGTATATAGGGGTAACATAGTCACACAGCATGTCACATAGATCTGGAAATACTTTGAAAATTTTGAAACAGTTAAAACAGAGCAAAAACCTGGAGAACTGGAGCCGAGAGAACAACCTGATCCTCAATGCAGCAAAGACAAAGGAGCTGATCCAGGGGCCCCTCATCCATTGCCCCAGCACCATCAGAGGTGAGAGAATGCAGGTGATAAAGGGCATCAAGTACCTTCGGGTCAACATCAGCCATGACATGACCTGGACCGTCAACACCACAGCAATGTTCAAGAAAGGTCTCCAGAGGATTCACTTCCTGAGGTGCTCGAAAAGAGCATGACTCCCACAACACCTGCTGGTGAGCTTCTACAGGTCAGCCATTGAGTCTGTCCTCACATACTGCATCTCAGTATGGTACTCTGGCTGCACTGCAGGCAACAGGAAAGCTCACCAGCACATCATCAAGACTGCTGAGAGGATCATCGACTATAGAGCTGTTACATGACTATTGTATTTACTGTTGTAAGTAGACCACTTATTTGCTGTTCATACTGCCTTTGCTCACTGTAAATATTGTATCCTTATTTGTTTTATTTATATTTCTTATTTTCGATCTCTTATTATTTATTGTTTAGGCATCTGGAAGATGGTTCCAACAAAATTTATTTTTATTGTCCAATGACAATAAGGGTATCTTATTTTATCTTAATTGAACAACTGATTGAGTTACCTGGACACAATGCTAAGAAGTATGTATGGAGGAGTAAAGGTGAGGCTTTCAAACCTAAGAACACTGTAAGAACTGTCAAGTGTGGTGGTGGTAGCATCATGCTCTGAGGCTGTTTTGCTCCCAGTGGTACTGGTACATTGCACAGAGTGGATGGAAAGAGGACTACTCCCAAATTCTTCAACTTCAAATCAATTGATAGATGGTTGAAACTTGGACAGAACTGAGTGTTCCAACAGGGCAATGATCCCAAACACACATCAAAACTGGAATGGATAAAGCAGGTTAACATTAAGCAGGAATAACCTTCACAAAGGCCTGACCTCAACTTAAAAATTTGTGGACTATGCTTAAAAACAAGGTCTATACCCAGAAACCAACTAATTTAAATGAACTCTACCAATTCTTCCAAGAAGAGTGGCCAAATATCCAGACCGAATTATGCCAGAAACTTGCTGATGGCTACCAAAAGTATCAGGTTGAGGTGCAACCAGAAGGTTAGTGGGGGATATTTGAGCCTGTATGTATACTTTTAACTCTGTGTGGATTAGAAAAAATCCAGAACAAACGTAATCTTATGCAGCCATGTCTTGTTTTTTAAGTCATTAAAGTTGTTGCAGAATCATTCCACCCTGGAAAAAGAACAGTTCAAAGAAATCCTTAAAAGCCCCAAATTACTATGACATTCATGCACATGATGAGCGAATGTAAACTTCTGACAACAACTGTAAAGCTTTAGATTATTGGAGGAGGCCAGTGATTGTTTATATCACAATAACTGACATGAAATCAGACTTTTAGGGACATTGGACATCATGCAATTTTTGCATTAATAAAGACTATGCACTGAGTACTGAAATTAAATTTACAAAACTGACTAGCGTATGCTTTTCAAATGGGCTCCAGTTCACTGTCAGTTGAGCCATTTCAAAGTGAAATAGTGAAGTTTTTGTACTTTGGCCCTCCAACATGTGAAATACATTTTAGGAAAGATTCTAGTTTGGATCCAAGTCACTGAGGTGGCCGCTGTGCAGTGTTTAATCAGAAAAATATTTCCTCATTAATTTCCCAATCAATTTTTCCTACATTTGGCCCACTGATGTGGCAAGGATCATAAAAAATTATGTTTATATGTTTTTTTAACATCATAAACTTTGATTTTTTGCTTCTAATCACTTTCCATTTCTAATCACTACATTATAATGTTTTCCCTAACAATCTAAAATAGAAAGGTTGATGGTGTGGAAGTCTTGAAGCAGATGCCCAGTGTGACCATGAAAATATTTTTTTCATATTCCACATCTACAAAAAAAGCAAAATATTTTAGATTTTTCTTTTAAACATAAGCATAGAAATAACAAAGGATGAAGAAACATCCTCACTATCAATGCTGCAGCTAGAGTACTGACAGGGACTAGAAAGAGAGAGCATATTTCTCCCATATTGGCTTCTCTTCATTGGCTCCCTGTTAAATCTAGAGTAGAATTTAAAATCCTTCTCCTAACATACAAGGTCTTGAATAATCAGGCCCCATCTTATCTCAAAGACCTCATAGTACCGTATCACCCCAATAGAGCACTTTGTTCTTAGACTGCTGGCTTACTTGTTGTTCCTAGGATACTTAAAAGTAGAATGGGAGGCAGAGCCTTCAGCTTTCAGGCCCCTCATCTGTGGAACCAGCTCCCAGCTTGGATTCGGGAGACAGACACCCTCTCTATTCTCAAAATTAGGCTTAAAACTTTCCTTTTTGATCAAGCTTATAATTAGGGCTGGATCAGATGACCCTGAACCACCCCTTAGTTATGCTGCTATAGGCCTAGGCTGCTGAGGGGGGGTCCCATAATGCACTGTTTCTTCTCATTCACCTTTATTTACTTGTTTATACGTCATTCTGTATTTAATCATTATTATTAATCTCTGGCTCTCTTCCACAGCATGTCTTTTGTCCTGTCTCTCTCCACTCAGCCCCAACCGGTCACAGCAGATGACTGCCCCTCCCTGAGCCTGGTTCTGCTGGAGGTTTCTTCCTGTTAAAAGGGAGATTTTCCTTCCCACCGTCGCCAAGTGCTTGCTCATAGGGGGTCGTTTTGACTGTTGGGTTTTCTCTGTGTTATTGTAGGGTCTTTACCCACAATACAAAGCGCCTTGAGGCAACTGTTTGTTGTGATTTGGCGCTATATAAATAAAATTGAATTGAATTGAATTGAATTGAATTCTCCAGCAACACTAGTAGATAAAGAACAATTTTATTGCTCAACCAACGCATTCTGGCTTGTGTCCTTCATCTGCAAATGTTCTTTATACTGCAAGAGTTAGAGTTTTAACATCTTCAGGTCTGATCCTCTCTGTGCCCCTTGGAAGTAGATTAAGCTGTGCGAGAACCTTGTACTCTGCTTCTGCTCTATGATGGATTCACTGTAATTTGTTGTTAATCAGAGTATTACAGAATCCCCAGTTCACCTGTATTTTTGTGTTAAAGTACTACCATATCAGTCATAAATCGCTTTTAATTGTCATAACAGCTTGGTTCTTTGAGGGTTAATAAAAGTCATTTGCATATTGTTAGGTGACCTTCTTGAACTTTATCACCCTACTTACTTCCTGATTCCATCATTATCAGTTTCACATGCCAACTGCAGTAAAAAAAAAACTAAACAAAAATGACACTTGGCACCTGCTTAAAGTCTTTTGAACTGGAAGTTGATTTTTCTTTCAACTGAAGCTGTTACAGTTGACTTTCAGGTTTCACTGAGGTCACAGTTTTCACAAGACTGGGACCTTCTGAGGATTCACTCAGTAAACTGTGGACAGCATCAGTCAACTTCCCAGCCAGTGATGTTTAATAGGAAAGAAATGAGAAAGGAAAGGGTCTGGCTGCACTATTTTTCTGTGAGTAGGTGGGACAGTCTGCATTATTCCAGACCAGACCTTCTTTCTAAACACATTTTGTCCTATATATTGTTCCTTCCAGTTTCAGTGTGGTAATTCCCCCACTAGCAAAACAAACACACACAAAAAAATCAACAGTTAAAACATAAAAGCAGACAGCACAGTACAGCTTCAAATTCAGTTTAAAGTAGAAGATTCTTTTCTTTCACCTAGCAGGCATGCATAATATAAAGCAGAATCTGCTTAAACTGGGACAGTATGGTCTGGGAATTGTTCTGAGATTATTGCATGTAAGATGATGCAAAGTTTGACTTGCTGCAATGTTTAAAGTTTCCCAGTTGACAGCTACACTACACAACTCCTCAAGTCCTAACAAGCTGAGCCTGTCTCTTCTGTTGGTGTCTGGTTTGCCAGACATCCACACCTGTGAAAGACCCAGTTTCAAAGTTTCCTGACAGATCCTTTTGATTATCGTGAATGTTGGCAGCATGAAACAAAAAGCATTACAAAGTTATTTTCTACCAGAACAAAGGCGCTGGCTCACCACATTCTTAGAGCAGCTTGACAGTAAAAAAAAAGGAAACTCCCAACAGACTTGAAAAGGGTTACAATGGGAATTGTTCTTTAAAATTACTTTTCATTTTCCAGATCTGTTGGTGAGAATCCAGCTGTCTTTAAGTCAGTGTTTCTGTAAATCAGAAAGAGGAAAATGTCTGTGCATTAGCATCTAAGCAATGCTAAGAGCTGAACAGGCTTATAAGTATATTAAATAAAATAAATATAAAAATTAGCCACCACATCAGAACCATAATATGCATAATATTATGCAAGGCCTCCTGGTGTAAGGTGTTCTGAGTGTTCTGATGCAGTCAGATTGAGATCATGGAAGTTTGGAGGGCAGGTCAGTTCCATGGGCTCTTTGTTAATGTGACTGAGCAGTTTTGTGGTGTAGTGCAGTGTATGGTCTTGCTGAGGGAGACATGGGAAGGTGATGGTGTGTTTATAGTCTAGAACAATGTTTAGAATGGGTGGTAGGACATCCACAGCTGTTTGATATTGTAATGTTAAGGTTGACTGATGTATTCTTTTGTAATAGACAGAAACCAAAATATGTTGAGCTTTCCCTTTTTTTGTTTTGCATTTCTTGCATACAACTGTATATTGTTGCATGGCATTTTTAGTTTCTAAGATTTGAAGGGCTGAGTACAATAACAAGTTTTATCTGAATTTAGGAAATTAGAGGTCGTCCAGGTCTTTATACCTTTAAGACATTCCTGCAGTTTAACTAATTGGTGTGTGTCATCTGGCTTCATGGACAGATAGAGCTGGGTGTCATCTGCATAGCAATGAAAATTTATGCTATGCTTTCTGAATAACACTGCCTAAGGGAAGCATTTAGAATGTAAATAGAAGTAATCCTAGCACAGAACCCTGTGGAACTCCATAATTAACCTTAAAGGCCTATGGTACGTAGCCCATTAATAGAGATAGAGTGATCCTTTTTAAGATTGAAGCATTAACTAATAGTAGGGCATCTTTGAGCAGTCTAATAGTCTAAATAAACAAAATAAATAAATAAAATGAGGAGGGGGGGGGGTAAAATTCTGAGAAAGATACTTGCAGCTTATTGACAAGGATTGACAAGGAGCACCTTTGAAAAGGCTCCTCTCTGTTTTTGCTTTAAAATTTAATTATTGATATTGGTACAATATAGTTTACTATACAGGAGCTGACAGGCATAAAAAAGTGATAGAGGAAAAGAAATGCAGTCTTTCTGACATATCCCTAAAGGGCTCTGTACTTCCTCCTGGAATTGAACCAGGGACCTCTTGCTATTTAGGCAAAAGTGTAAACCACGATACTATGACACCACTGAATAGCCACTAGAAAAAAATGTTTTAAAAAATTCAAGGTGAATTCATAAGGAAAGAAAAACTAGGAAAATAGTGTTTTTTGTTTTTTTTTTCTGTTTTGTCTTTCCAATTAGCTTAATAAGGGAGACAAGAAACTAAAAGCTCATTTCCTTTGACCTGGACTAGCAGCACAGGTCTGTATGTACAAGTGGCTCTGACATGAGTGTAAGTTTGGCCATCCACAAAATGCAATACAGAAAAAGAACATGAAAAATACATATTTAGTAAAAACTTTGTGCTCATACACTGTCAGTAAGGACAGTAAATAACTGTGAGTAAGGTTTCGCCATTGTTTTGGTACATGGCACTGAAAGAAATATTAATTAACTTCTTAAAATTTGATTACTGCACTTTCAGGTACTGTATAGTCAGATAAACCCAAAATCATTTAGAAGCACATTTTTTACACAGTATAGCTCAACAGGACGCCACTGTAGTGTGAAGTGATTTGTTTTATTGTTACTTTGTAAGTTCTCCCTGCACATGGACACCTGTGTCTGCCTTAATGGTTGAAAAGACGTGTTGTTTATCTTCTAATAGCATTTCTTGGGAGTTATGGATCGCAGAAGTTCAAAAATGTAAATTTTTTCCCAACTCAACCTTGTAAAGTTAAATGACATCACTCCTTCAGTAAATAAAAAAAAGATACAAATTTAATACAAATCAGAGGTTTTTTTGCCATACGTTTAAGAGATTTTGCTCGTAAATGTATGACTTTAACCCTAAAAACACACTATCACACCATTTCTGTGTAGCTTGGAGAGAGTTACGTAAAAGGTGCTCCCTAAAGATGAGAAACAGAATGGATGAGAGTGGATGAGAGTGTATCACATCTGTGTCTTTGAACAAGCAAGGTGTCAGATCAGATCACAAAGTGGAAGCGAAAACTGTACAAAAAATACGCATGATGCATTATGATCTCAGTGAAAAAAAAAAGAGATTTGATTTAACCTTCTACATCCTCACACAGGTCCAATAAATAAGGTCATTGCAGAAAAAGAGGGGTATGAGGGGAGTATTGACTTCAGGAACAAAATTAGAATTGATCTGGTCAGCAGAGAGAAGATGGTTTACACTTCCTGCAGTGAATTGTTATGCTCGAAGTCGAAGTAAACCTCTGGTAGAGTCATCCTCTCATTATTCTTCCAGGCAGGTGTGCAGTCCTCAGACTCAAAATGAGAGTGACTTCAGATGGCTTGAAAAAATCTTAATTGATGAACCTGAGGTTGATGTGGAGGTCCTTCTCTGTCGCTTTCTCTTCTCATCAAAACAGCGTCTCTGTGAAGAAAAACCGTCAGGGAGCGAGGCTCTGCTGCTCTCTGCCAAGAAGAAATTCAACAAAGAAGAAAGAAAAACCTTTTTCTCTCAGCACATCTATATCTCCACTTTAAAGGCAGAAAGATAAACTATGAGACTGTGGGATGTCCTCAGCTAATCCTTTTGAGAACACACAAACAAAATCCCACCCCAATAATACTGTGTTAATGCTGATGAAATCCTTAGGAACAAGGAGGCTTACAAGAGCCAAGTATTAACTGACTAATTGTCAGTGATGTTATATTGCATTTAACTTCAAGAGAATTTAGGACAGTTTGGTTTAGCATATCAACTTTTGTGTTAGTGGACCAAACAGCAAATCCTCTTACATAAAGATCTTTAGGTCATTTTTTTTTCTGATATAACTTAATCTATTATAGGTGGGTCCAGGCTAATCCAATCCACTCCAATTCCATCTAATCTAAAATATTACAGTTCTATCAAAACAGCTCAAGAGTCTTTATGTGACTTTTTCACACATGTAACAGCTTAGTTTATTACTAAGAAACTGTCTATGTGACAATTTT
Source organism: Pterophyllum scalare (assembly GCA_024447675.2). NCBI lineage: Eukaryota > Metazoa > Chordata > Actinopteri > Cichliformes > Cichlidae > Pterophyllum > Pterophyllum scalare. Next base: position 14,097 of record JAMQGT020000070.1, read on the forward strand.
CGTGTCAGCATGATGAAGAAACTTCATGATGACAGTTTAAAACCCCTGGAGTCAGACATGTTTTCAAAACTGAGACAGAAACACGTCAAATATAATTACATGTGAGAATTTCATAAGACAAGCTTTTACAGTGAGCACTGAAGTTCAGTCTTGACAACTGTATGTCTTACTTAGCCTAAAGCTGCATTAGCCAAAATCTATAAGATGCAAAGAAAAGGGAAAAAAAAAGAAAAAGAAAAATAGTTTGAAAGCAAGCAGCTCTCCACCAGCTGTCTTCCCCTATCTACAATATGTAAGTCCCTTCCCTAAGCGTGGGCTTATGTGTGTCATGAGACGGTAGTGAGGCAGGCAGGATGTGGATCCAAAACGCAGGAGTCAGAGATGGACGTGAACTCAAAACAACTTTTACTGCAGGCAGGAAGCCTGTGTGTGTATGTTTTTATTTATTTATTTATTTTATTTGCCATCCATCATCTGTACAGTATGGTCCAGAGCACAAGATAGACTTGCATATAAAAGATCAATGTGGCTTCTGGGCCTGAAAAGTAGTGATGCCTTAAACCTGAGGTAAAAAGACATGAGGTTTCCCAAAGAAGTCTATTGGAAATTTACCCTTAACTCACTGTGCTCAATTACCTTATTAAACACTTCCCTAATGTATTCATGGATTCATTTTCAGGTGTTATTCCACTACAACATGATGTTCGTTTTGTAAATTAAAATATATATTGGAGTCAAAGACAAGTCTCAACCTTAGAAAAAGGGTGAGGAGCTTGTCCATTTGGAAGTGACTCAGAGTACAGTTGCTGTCTGAAGTTTGCATGCACTCATCATGGGCATGAATGTCATGGTAATTTTGGTCTTTTAATGATTATCTTGAACTGTTCCTTTTTCAGGGTAGAGTGATTGTACAGCATGCAGCTTTAACGACTTGAAAACCCCCCCAAAAAAACCCCAAGAATTGGCTGCACAACTTTACATTTATTTTGGATTTGCCCTAATCCACACAGGGCCAAAAGTATATATAGAGGCTTAAATTTATACATACATCACAATTAATATTTGGTTAAATGTCCCTTAGCAAGTTTCACCTTGACCAGATGCTTTTGGTAGCCACTTACACATTCATATAAATGGGTATGTCCAAACTTTTGACTGGTACTGTACCTACGTGCTGTTGTTTGAACTGACAAATTTGGAATCTGCAGATGTTTCGAAATGGCTCCAAGAGGCCTTCCCAACTTTTGTAAATCGACAGTTCTCCTTCTTAGATCTTGTCTGAGTTCCCTGGACTTTCCAATTGTTCTGTGTACTGGCCAATCCAATGAATGCTGTAAAACAAATCCTTTTGATGCTGAGAGAGTGAAACTACCAGTTGTAGTCAATCACTGATGACTAAGGAGAAGTTAATAGGCCTTGACCTTGTCAAGTTAAAAGACATTGTAGCACCACTCAGTAAAAGATTTAGGTGAGGACTGTATATATTTGAGTCCCTGTGTGAATTCGAGAAATTCAACAATAATCTAAACTTGTGCACCCAATTCTTGTTTTTTAAAGTCATTAATAGATTAGATTATTAGATTAGATTGTTTTATTGTCACTGAGTGTTCAGCGAAATTTACATTGCGGCTACCATTTAAAAGACATATATACACTATACATAAACAAAAACAATAGTAAAATATCACAAAAGGGAGTTGGGGTTAGAATAAATACAATAAAATATAATAAAATGTGCAGAATAGTGCAGGAAGAAAGTCCTTTCCTTTTCCAGCAATTCAATTCAATTCAATTTTATTTCTATAACACCAAATCACAACAAACAGTCGCCTCAAGGCACTTTGTTTTGTGGGTAAAGACCCTACAATAACACAGAAAAACCAACAGTCAAAACGACCCCCAATAAGCAAGCACTTGGCAACGGTGGGAAGGAAAAACTCCCTTTTAACAGGAAGAAACCTCCAGCAGAACCAGGCTTAGGGAGGGGCAGTCATCTGCTGCGACCGGTTGGGGCTGAGTGGAGAGAGACAGGACAAAAGACATGCTGTGGAAGAGAGGCAGAGATTAATAATAATGATTAAATACAGAGTGACGTATAAACAAGTAAATAAAGGTGAATGAGAAGAAACAGTGCATTATGGGACCCCCCTCAGCAGCCTAGGCCTATAGCAGCATAACTAAGGGGTGGTTCAGGGTCATCTGATCCAGCCCTAATTATAAGCTTGATCAAAAAGGAAAGTTTTAAGCCTAATTTTGAGAATAGAGAGGGTGTCTGTCTCCCGAATCCAAGCTGGGAGCTGGTTCCACAGAAGAATGGCCTGAAAGCTGAAGGCTCTGCCTCCCATTCTACTTTTAAGTATCCTAGGAACCACAAGTAAGCCAGCAGTCTAAGAACAAAGTGCTCTATTGGGGTGATACGGTACTATGAGGTCTTTGAGATAAGATGGGGCCTGATTATTCAAGACCTTGTATGTTAGGAGAAGGATTTTAAATTCTACTCTAGATTTAACAGGGAGCCAATGAAGAGAAGCCAATATGGGAGAAATATGCTCTCTCTTTCTAGTCCCTGTCAGTACTCTAGCTGCAGCATTTTGGATCAGCTGAAGGCTTTTCAGGGAGCTTTTAGGACAGCCTGATAATAATGAATTACAGTAGTCCAGCCTAGAAGTAATAAATGCATGGATTAACTTTTCAGTATCAGTCTGAGAAAGGATGTTTCTAATTTTATAAATATTGCGCAAATATAAAAAAGCGGTCCTACAGTGGTGTGAAAAAGTGTTTGCCCCCTTCCTCATTTCCTGTTTTTTTGCATGTTTGTCACACTTAAGTGTTTCGGAACATCAAACCAATTTAAACAATAGTCAAGGACAACACAAGTAAACACAAAATGCAATTTGTAAATGAAGGTGTTTATTATTAAAGGTGAAAAAAATCCAAACCATCATTGACTATTGTTTAAATTGGTTTGATGTTCCAAAACACTTAAGTGTGACAAACATGCAAAAAAAACAGGAAATGAGGAAGGGGGCAAACACTTTTTCACACCACTGTACACATTTGTTTAATATGTGCATTGAAGGACATATCCTGGTCAAAAATGACTCCAAGATTTCTCACAGTGTTACTAGAGGCCAAAGTAATGCCATCCAGAGTAAGTATCTGGTTTGACACCATGCATCTAATATTTGTGGGGCAGAGTACAAGAACTTCAGTTTTATCTGAATTTAGAAGCAGGAAATTAGAGGTCATCCAGGCCTTTATGTCTTTAAGACATTCCTGCAGTTTAACTAATTGATGTGTATCATCTGGCTTCATGGATCGATAAAGCTGAGTATCATCTGCATAACAATGAAAGTTGATGCAATGCTTTCTAATAATACTGCCTAAGGGAAGCATGTGTTATTAGGTGGGAGGCTGGGAAAGGAGATGTATGCTATACAATCATTCCAGAACAGTTTAAAGAAATCATGAATGTGATGGTAATAGAGATTGCCATCACATCCATGCCCTGACCACAAGTGTAGATCCTTTTTCACATTAAAAGCAGCTAATTGGGGTGGTCCAGGGATCCGAATAGAATGTGTCCAGGATGAGGTGTTTCAGGCATATTCTACCAGGAGGAGACCCCAGGATACACTGGAGAAATCTCTCAGCTGGCCTAGGTATCCCCCAAAGAGGTGACTGGGGAGAGGGAGGGCTGAGTCCATCCATCAGACCATGGGTGGGGGGCTGGAGCCAGGGTACACCCTGTACAGGTTGCCAGCCTGTCATAGGGCCAACACAGAGAGACAGACAGTCATCCAGATTCATATTCACACCCAATGGCAATTTAGAATCACCACTTAACCTAACCCCAGTAACTGCATGTTTTTGGACTGTGGGAGGAAACCGGGGTACCCGGAGAAAACTCACAGACGCTGGGAGAACATCCAAACTCCAAGGTGGATTTGGACCCTGACTTTCTAGCTGAAAGACAATAGTGCTAACCACCACGCCACCATGCCACAGTCTGGATGTCACTGCAAAATGGACAAACTGGATAGATGGTGTATGGATAGATGTCCTGTAGTTTGATAAAGTTCAGGAAAACAGCTTTCCTACTTTTATTTCACCTTTTCAGTTTAACATGTCCACATCCATGCAGCGCATTTTAAACACAGTGCTTAACTCATGATATCATCTTTAACAGCAGTAGAGGGGCATAGCTTTATTATAACTGCTCCACAAAGTCAAGTCTGCATTTCAGAATTGTTATTCATCCATCTTCTACTTGGCATGCAGTCATGATTTTGGTTATCACTACCTTGAGTGTTAATTTGAGCACTGAAAGCAAGAAGGGTTTTCTTCTCCCTTGTACATTTCCTGACATTGCTGTCACTCCACATTGGCATCAGATATTTATTACATCCAAGCAGATATGTAAACAGTGATCCAAGTAATCAGATAGGATCAGTAATTTGGAAACGAGCCCAAAAACCTGTACTGTAAATGTAGCCAGAGAAACAGCAAGCCATCGTTTCTCAGCTGTCTGCCAAAAGTATGCACGGGAAGCTGCTACTATAAGATGAACATAATAGAATGCTAATAAATCCTCTGGAGATCACCGGGAGTTCAGACTGATGTTTCCCAGAATGCTCATCAGTTAGACATGTGAGCGGTTGGCTTGCTCCTTGAAAGGATCTTGTTCCAGTATTGCTTCGCTTCATCTTGTGAATAACTGACATTCATATTTTTCTATTTCAGACTGATGTAAATAATTACCATTTGATGACTAAAGCTGTCACTTACAACTACACTATTGCTCAGATCCCAGATCCCTCCTTCAGCTTCTCTCTGCTCACAATGTCCTGTTTTTTCAGGACTTTCCCCGTAGTTGTGATTTGAAGCTTGGGTTTGCTTATCATCATCTTTACTGAGTTGCTTTAATGCATGAAAAATGGTATCATTTTAAAAAGATGCCAGCCTCCTGCTGGCCATTACAAGACAACAGGTTTAGAGTATTACTACATTTCAGAAATTACATTGAAGAAATTAGCAAAGGCAAAGTGGCTAAAGTTAAAAGCTATCCAGAGCTCAGAGCATCAAAAGCAGAGACGAGGAAAACTTTGGAGACGAGTGAAAAAGAGAAAAAGGTGTCCTGATAACTGCTGAATTTATAAACATACTGTAATGTGATGCAAGTAACTGACATTTATTTTGTTGCATAAATCTGTTGCACCTGCTTTTGTTTGGTAAGGTAAACATGTGTCAGGTACAGGTTGGTGTACAGCTACTCATTTTCAGTTTATTATGAGCACCTCTTTCCAGCAGCAGAGCACTTTATTTTCAGCTGCCTAAGTGACTGAAGATTCTGTAATGCACTGGAGTTTGGAGGAAATTGTAAAGTTCAATAATTTTTCTTATCATGAAAATAATATTCATTTGCACTGAAGAAACGTTGATTTTTTTTTTTCTTGTTACAGTGAAAAAACCAGTATTGGCAAATCATGCTTGGAACAAAAACTGAATCAGCCAAGAAAATTGCAATCCTCGCATATCTAATAGTTTCCATGTTTGTGGGGACTTGGAGAAAGCATGTCTGCAGCTTTCTGTGTCCATGTCAGCAACCAAGTGTAATCCCCACCTTAGAGACGGGATGAGAAGCTCAGACATCCTGAGGCACCTCGAAGTAGAGTGGCTGCTCCTTAGTGTAGAAAGAAGTCAGCTGAAGTGGTTTTGAAATTTAATCAGGATGCCTCCTCATCTCCCTCCTTTGGAGGTTTTCTGGGCACGTCCAGCTGGGAGGATATCCTGGGGTAGATCCAGAACTTGCTGAAGTGAGTATATATCTCATTTGACCTGGCAGCGTATCAAGATGCCTCAGGAGGGCCTAGGAGAAATCGCTAGAGAGAAGGACGTCTGAAAGATCAGACAAATTATATAAGGAGGAGACATGGCAAAAAAAAAAAAACCTGAATGAAAATCTCTGGGAGCCAATCGACAGCTGAAACAGGAAACGTTTAAGCCAATCATGTTGTCGTTCCCTACTCACAGTTAATGTTCTGTCTTATATGTTATGACTGTTTCTGCTTTGTAATAGCAGGTGTAGCTCTGTGATTGTGGTAACACAACCTTCTTTTACTTATTCTTGGTTTACTTGAATTATCATGGCGGTAATTCAGTACTCGTGTGGGACGAGTAGAGACAGAGCGGAGGCTTTCAGAGCCATTAATGAATCTGTAATGTGAAACTGTGGACGTACAAGCAAGTACAACTTGCCTTTTAAACCTTATTTTTGTGCAAAGATGGCAAACTTTCAAAGCGGCTTTTCTGGTGTTGACTGGCATTTCTATAAATGTCTCAGTGACCATTAAAATTAAAGTTAAATTATTAGCAGTGTAGCTCCTCACTATGAGTGAAAGTGTGATACTCCTTCCCCATTTGAAGTCAAAAAAATCTTCATGTGACGGCTGATTCAGCCTGCTGAGTTACTGACCTCATGTACATTTCTTTTTTGTAGTGCACACAAGCTTGGACACACAACAGTCTGAATGCTCTACTGAAATGAATAAGTGTTGACCAGCAGACCTATTGTGGCATGCACTGAGATGAATTTGAAGTGAAGTCTTCTCATCACTGCTGTAATTACTGACAGGGATTTGAACTGTGATGCTTTGCTGGGGGGGGGGGGCATAGACTACAAAATCAGAATCTTTCAAATGAATCAAATTATTTTAATCGGTTAAGTGATGTTTGATTTACATCACATGCTGCTTGCGCACATCACTTCCTCTATGGCACTTCTAATATTCCAAATTAGGACACCAAACTGTGGTGTGAATCAAGCTCTATTTTTTGATGATGATCATATTTTTTCTGGAAAAAAAAATTGGGGAATTTAAGCGACAGCGTGAGCTTCAGAGCAGAGCTTTGTGCGCTCTGACACCTCTCCCTCCTCTTGCTCTCTGTAGAGGTGTGGGATGATTTCAGAGTGAGCTGTATCGTTTCAGAGTCACAAAGATTCGGGCATCTCAATGCCACTCTTCCACAGGGCTCACACTGATGTTTCTATTACACTTGTCGCCATGGAGACCTACATCCTCTCCCCCATATTCTATTGCATCGCTAAATCTTTCTGTTTCCCACATATGTACCTCCAAAACTAGTTGGCAATGAGACTGCGCCCTTTTTACTGCTCTGTGTGGATTTCCCTTGTTCCTGCAAAACTGAGAGGAAGTGATGGGCTTTGAGAATACTTAATGTCTTCTGTATTTCCCACTCAGGCAGTTTCATTTCAGATGTGGCATCTCACTGCAGTGCGTGTTTTGCACTGATGCAACACACATTGTCATGCGTCTAGAGTGACAAATAGCATGCTTCTCACCTTGGGGCATTGTTGACTTCTCACAGGAGGGTTGTTTGTTACTGAAATGTGGTTCAGACCAGCTTGACACTTCCCAGAATCTCCCCCCTCCCTGGTCCTTTCTCACGTATTGAAATTGGCAAGTCCTTGGTGATATCATATCCCCTCACCCTATTGCCCCACAGCAAGTGAAATGCAATAACAGGAGAATTGATTATATGTGGACCACAGAGCAGCACTCAGAAAATGTGTTTACTGTAGTCTCCCTCTCGTCTAAATGCCAAGAATCAGCTCTCAGCAGACGCTTGCCTGCCTGATGAATGTTTAATGAGTCACAGGGCTCCTATAACTGCCCGCACAAACATATTTCCACGCAGGTAGATCAGCAGTGTGTCAGTCCTGAGGCAGCAAAAAAAAAAAAATGAGACATGCAGGAAAGTATGTTTGCAGAGTTCTGTCTGGTGTTTGCTGGTTTAACTCCCCCCCCCCGGTCCAGCTAGATTGTGTTCTGATGGTCAGGTTGGCGGTTAATCGGGTATACCAAGCTACAGCTAATGCAATCTAATACATTGTTCCGCATGAAATCCACAAACCCCAACAGAGATAACAATTTATTCATATAGCAATAACATTAATAAACAAAAGTATTTAAATAACATCCTTTTTGAAGTTTGTAATTCTAAATTCTGATGTCAAGATTTGAATTTGACCCTGAATCTACACTGGTTTCAAACATTAGTTGTTGGTCTTCTTGATTAATAATAATAATAAAAAATGAAGTCCTATTAGTTGACCCCAGTACACAGTGCCAGATGTGATGCAAAACATATAATGTATTTTAATTTGTTCCTGCTCATTTTACATAAAAAAAAATCCCCATCATTTGTGTTGCTTGTAGCCAGTCTGATAAACCCTGATAAACCCCCGACACAAGTACCTGAATCCATGTTTTGGTGCTTTGTAATTTTCTATATCAATTGAGATTTCTTTTTTTACTTCACATAAATTTCTTGCAGTAAAATATGCTTAGAATTGACCTGAGATAAGCTCGCAAAAGTTTTCACAGATGAAAATGGTGAGAGAACGAGGCTGTGACACTTTTCAGCCTTGTGCTATATGAATAGTTGATTTACTGCTAGAAATATTCCATTTCATTTAGGTGAGGCTGCTGCCTGGTTAGAGTGTGACAGTTACCTGCAGAAGTCTCACATGGACCTTATGTAACTCCACACAGACTTTGTGGCAAGGAGCTGGTAGGTTTAGGAGTGTTTGCATTCATTTGCACTCTCATGTGCACCTCTGTCGGGTAAATTTAAGACGCGTTCTGGGCTGTTGTGCACGTATGGAGTACATTAATATGTCTCCACATATGATAACTCTTCTTTATTGTTTTTTCGTCTTTTCTGTCCTGCTTTATTTTAACCCATCTTTTCTTTTCTTGTGCTCTTTCTTCCCTTCTGCCCTTAACCTTTCCTGACTTCCCAGCTTTTCTTTGATGTAGTTTCAGGATGCGCCAAATCTTTTCAATTGGTGAAAGGTCTGGACTGGAGTTCAGCACCCAGACTCTTGACTCTTTGGAGGATTTGGTGTCCATGTTTTCCAAAAAGAACTTCAAATTTCGATTTGTCTACCCACAGAACAGTTTTCGCTTTGCCTCAGCCCATTTTAAATCAGCTTTGGCTCACAGAAGACGGCTGCATTTCTGGACCATGTTCACATATGACTTCTTCTTTGCATCTTTTAACTTGCATTTGTGGATGGCAGGGTGAGCTGTGTTCACAGACAGTGATTTCTGGAAGTGTTCCTGAGCCCATGCAGTGATTTCCATAACAGAAACATGCCTGTTTTTGATGCGGTGCTGCTTGAGGGCCCGGAGATCACAGGCATCCAATAGTGACTTTCAGCCTCGTCCCTTGTGTGCAGAAATTTTTCTAGATTCTTGCAACGTAGATGATGAGATATTCAAAGTCTTTGCAATTATGAGAAACTCTCTAATATCTAAAACCATGCTACTGATCTGTTGCTAATTAACCTAATTAGTTGCTAAGATTTTCCCTTATTTTTACAAGGGAAAACATGCCGATACCAGCAGAAGGTGTCTGAAATGGAATACAAGCTGTTTACTAACTTCCATTAACAACAAGACAAGAATATTATCATCTCTGTGGAGTAGTGTTGCTGGACCAATAAAACGTGTGGCAGGGTGAAATTAGATGCTTCTGCACAAATCAGAGCAACATGCAAAACCAAACACTACTATAGTCCTCAAAAAAGTCTGAAAATATAAGTAGATGTAGATGAAACTCTGCCTGATAAAGCTGCAAAAAATTTCTCACTATGAATTATTATCTCTGCCACTAAACACTGTTGGGCTCAGTCCAAGCTCAGATACATGTAAACAACTAGAGCACTAAATAAAGCTGAGACCTTTATGTGAACCAAGCAGGAAGAAACCCGACCAAATGAAAACACCTCTCTTTCAAAATGTCTCCCTCTCGCTCACTCTGTTTTTAAGGTTAATCCTTTTGTATGGTTTGAAATGCTCTTAAATACCATTGAGCAAGGCACCTGACCCGCTGTCCTTGTCAGCTTCCAGTGTACATCTAAAGCTGGCATTGCTGAAAGCAGCATGCCAGCTGACTTTCCCTTGATGAATCAATGGAGGAAGAAAATGTTTTCAAAGTCATCAAAAGCTATTAACGTTTCTAAGGTTACCATGTTTCTCAAACTGACCCCCCCACCCCCACTTCCACCCCATACCTCCACCACAACCACCGCAAAACCAACCACTTCCTGTCTAATGCGTCTCACACAAATTAATAACTTGCTCAGCTCAGCTTTACACCCCAAAATCCTTGGTGAAAAAAAAGCAGACTGGGTCATGCCCCATCTTTGAGCCTGAACGCTACATAATAGTCAGCTGAATAAAATAAAAAGACCGAATAAAAAGACCGACACTCTGAGTCACTGAGCGTGCTGAGACTAGCAAGCCTGTAAGAACCAAACTACTTTAAAAAACACATTTTAAACAATAATAGGGATATTTCTGCTTTAACCTTGAAGTCGGACATACTTTCTTTCCCCCTTTGCTCAGCTGAAAGCTCTCATCTGCATAAGCTGCATTTAAAATATACAGTGTTTTGCTGTGTTCCGCTGACTGACAAATGATGAAAGCAAACTATCTTACATAAGTGTTTTTGAAGTCTACAACAGCATGGAAACGAGCGTAATGCTTCCTGCGAGATTGATTTACTTTGAAACTCTTCTCTCTGTCTTAACTTTGCTTGTATCAGAGGTTTTGCTACAAGTTTACAGGCAGTTTGTTAGCAATAAGCAAAACAAGTTGAAGAGTTGGGAAATGATTTATCTGAAAGATCTGTCATATTAAATACAGTTTAGCCTTTGGCAGATGAAATAAACACTGACATCCTCTGCTTTCCATACCTGCAAATCTTCCTTTATGTAATAATATTTCATCTTTATGACGATTTCATCAATACTACATTTATAAGCCACTGACACCAACCGAAACACTGCTGCTGGGGTCTTTGCAGATTGCATCCTTCACTTGTCAGATATTTTCACACTGTGTGACTCTGGGAGAGAAATGTGGTGAAAGCTATTCAGAACAGTGGCTCCATTTTTTACTGTGAGACACATCCACCAACAGCAGGATTTAGAGCTTTGGAGACAAAAGACAGCGTTTGGAAAACTCAGATAGTGTTAGAAGTTTAGGATCAAAGAGCACTGCAGATAGATGACCTGAGAGTCTCTGCTTGCATTTCATTACTGTTGTTGCACTGTTGGATCTGACCAAAATAGATCTCATACAGCCTGAAACAGGCTACAGCCAAGCTTTTGTTAGACTTATCTCTCACAATCTAACATGCAATTAAACTGCAGGATTACTGATATCTCTGTGCAGCAGAGGTGGACAATTTTCCCAAGGGGCTACATGGGAAACTGGGGCTGTTGTGGAGGGCTGCACCAATAAACTGAAATCAATTCTGCTCTGTGTCAATTTTATCTCTTTATAAACTGCTACTGGTAAGATTAGATGTTACAGTTAGGCAACGGAAATGTGAAATAGGCATAGCAAAAACATCAATATTTTATCACTATTTAATCAATATTCACCAAAACAAAATTGTTTTTGCCAAATTTTGAAAACCTTTAACTTTATTCAAAGTTGCTAATAGTTGCCAGTAGTTTAATTCTTGTTAAACTTCTTATTCAGTGAGAGAACACTGGTTTGTTTCAGGCTTGATCAGGTGCATTAAAGTCAGGTTCAGTGTCTGAGGTGGAAATACGAAGGACAGTCACACCAACAGCAAATGCAAGATCTGCCTTCCACTCTACATCTGAGAGCTCTGGAATCTCCTCATCTTTCTTCTCACAAAGCTCTTGAATTTCTGCCCTCAGGTCCCAAACTCTTTTTAGCACTTTGCCCCCGCTGAGCCACCTGACAGCTGTTTGGTAGCCTATGTCACCATGTTCAGTCTCATGCTCCGTGACCTCAGTGACCTTACCCCGGTTACAGCATCAACAACATGGTTGACTGGCTTACACAACACCTCCTGGTGTATTCAAAATTGGATGCAAAAATTCCTTCATCCACTTCAACATACTGACATTTTTCCCTGTCAGATTTGGGCAGCCTTCAGTTCTAACACCTGCCAGTTTGTCCCATTTCAGCCCAAACCTATCCAAGCTTTGTTTAAGAAGCAAGCTAATGCTGGCAGAGTTCATGTTTGGATAGCGTGTGATTGCTCTGAGTTTGAGTCATCATTCTGAAAAAACTGGGTGCTAGCATAGGCCAAAATTCTTTATAAAACTCTGCTGGAAACCATCTGGACCTGGGGCTTTGTTATTTGGAAGATGCTGTATGGCTTCATGGAATTCAGACATTGAAAGAAGTGATTCCAGAGCCACAATCTGTTCATCATTTAGTTTTGGTAGATTTATATTAAGAAGTTCTTCAATGGCAGCATCAGATGGATTAAACTGTGATGAGTATAAAGCATCATAAACTCTTTATAAGATTTATGAATTTGTTGTGGATCATGGGTAATGTTCCCAGTTGAGTCTTTAATAGAATAAATAGTCATTTTTTCCCCTTCTTTTAACTTTAACTAAAGCAAGGAATTTTCTGGATTTATTGCCATGTTTAAAGTTCTCCAAACAATTCTAAAAACTGTCAATACACTTTTGCTTTCTTGGTCCCAAAAACAAAAATAAACAAAAAAAACCCCAAAAGCCCAAAAAACAAAACAAAACAAAATCAGTGCTGTCAGAGAAAACTTCAATTAACAATTTTCTTCCACTCTTTACTGCAGCCCCTGTGTGTGCAGCTTTCATCTCAATTTGTGTAAATCGTATAAATGATTATTTTTGATTGCAGTAAACAGTATCAACACTTTGCTTTTTTAAAAAATTTTTCCAGGAGAAAGTCATTTAGACTCGACCAACAGTTGCGCTGGTCTGACTTTGTTTTTGTCAGTGTTAGATCATTGTTGAGGATTAAACTCTAAGGATTAGGATTAGACAGAGGCCTGGTTGCCTTTTTAAAACCACTTCTGTGATATTTCTTTCCAACCTGACGATCCCAAAATATACTGCTCAATAAAATTAAAGGAACACTTTGAAAACACATCAGATCTCAATGGGGAAAAAAAATCATGCTGGATATCTATACTGAGTAATGTGTTAGTAATGAAAAAATGGCACATAGTTTGATGGAAATGAAAATGATCAACCGACAAAGGGCTGAGTTCAAAGACACCCCAAAAATCAAAGTGTAAAAATGATGCGGTAGGCTAGTCCATTATGTTGGAATTTCATTGCAGTAACTCAAAATAGTTTGTATGGCCTCCACGTGCTCGTGTGCATGCCTGACAATCTCAGTGCATGCTCCTAATGAGAATAAGGAAAAAAAAGAGCCCTACCAGCAACACTGAATGTAAATCTGCATTTCCACAGTACCACACTGACACTGTGTGTCAAAGTCTGAACAGCTGTTGGACATTGGCTTAGGTGCAGCGCGCCCTGCTTCAAACGTTAGTTAGTCAAGAATTAACCCCACAGCAAGTCATGCACACTGCTCCACTGTGTGTGTGTGTGTGTGTGTGTGTGTGTGTGTGTGTGTGTGTGTGTGTGTGTGTGTGTGTGTGTGTGTGTGTGTGTGTGTGTGTGTGTGAGAGAGAGAGAGAGACAGAGAGAGAGATGCCTATGATTTAGCCTGCCATAATTAGTGAACTGAAGTGGAGGGATATGAGCTGAGCAACTGAAAATAAATGGTTTTAAATCAGCATTTTCCACTTTGTTGCTGTTGTTGTACTAACTCTTTCAGGCAGTTGTTCAATGTGTAGTTACCAGTTAAGTATCCATCCATTCATCCATTCTCTTCCACTTATCCTGTTCAGGGTTGCGGGGGGCTGGAGCCTATCCCAGCTGTCATAGGGCGAGAGGCAGGGTACACCCTGTACAGGTTGCCAGCCTGTTGCGGGGCTAACGCAGAGAGACAGACAACCATTCACACTCACATTCACACCTAGGGGCAATTTAGAATAGCCAGTTAACCTAACCCCAGTAACTGCAGCACAGTGGCATGTTGTTTAGCACTACTGCCTCACAGCTAAAAGGACAGCTACTTCTGTGTGAAGTTTGCAAGTTCTCCCCGTGTCTACTCTGGTTTCCTCCCACAGTCCAAAAACCAGTTAACTAATAAAGCATTAATACATATGTATAAGAGCTAGTGTTGTCACTTAAAACATCTTTAAAATAGTGCAAAATTTAGGGGCATGGATTTTTAAATTATCGAACATTTTTGCATGTTTTGAGTACATTAGTGTATCTTGTCATTGCCACCACATGAGCGAGCTTAATGAATTTCAGATCAGTCAGATCCACACCATAACATCTGGTTTCAAAACACCAAGATGACTAGAGCCAAAATGCTCACCTCAAGGTTTGAAGACAGGACTTCACTCTCCGATAGATGGAATTACAATGGCTGCATCCATGTACAGTCAATGGATGCCGATTAGCAAATGCTAGCTTGCCTTTTGCAAGAACTTTCTCCTCCTAATCAATTTCTAACATGCTTTCAGGCTTTCTTTCTTTGTGTGCCTTTGAATCTTCCTACTTATTTGTTACAAAGAAGAGGGAGAGAGGAGTGCACATGATGTTTTTAAACTGGCCTGTAAAAAATGAAATGAAAAGAAAGAGCATGCACAACAAAGGCGAAATGCTGCATCAAATCCAATCCCCTCTCTGCTGAGAGAGCCAAATCATCTCTGCGTGCTGACAACCAAACATGCAGCATGAGTACATGAATCCTCGGTGCAGGTCTTGCAATTGCACATGTTCCCATTCATTTTTAATAACGTCTACCCCTCATGTACAACAGCAGGAAGATGGTAGCTGTTGGAGTCTAAGAAACTCGCTGGCTGCCTCCACCTTGATGAATAAGTAAACACATCGAACCAGGCAGAGATGCACTTGGTAAAATTCCCAGCTGGAAGCAAGAAGGTTTGCTTTCTTCTGGAAGAAATGCTGTTTACCCGCTGATGATTCTACATCTTTCACTCTCTGAACTCTATTAACATTTTCCTTTGAGTCTGGATTCCTGCATCAACTTTAATTTTGGCCGGGCAATTCAATTTTAGTGCCTCAATCATACTTGGAGAAACTCTAATTAACACATATGCAAAAATCTTCTAGGTCTCGATAGTTGGCTTTTAATAAAGTGGTTTTTGCATAACTCTTTATTTACCTGAAAGAATTTCAGTTTCAAAACCCTGAAATACCTGTTGTGTTGTTAAACAACTAACCTGCCAAAGATAGAGCAGGAGTGGGTATTTTGGCTGAAAGACTGCAAGTTTAGTTCAAGCAGAGAGGTTTTAAATGGAATTTCATGCATATAAAGATTATAAATCTGGTGACAGATGTTGCAATTTTTCCTAAAAGATGGGATTAGATTCCTTTTTATACAAACTGCTTGAGTTTCTTTTCTTGGGCTCCACTTCTGCAGAAGAAACACCGTCAAGCCAGAATGAAGTATGCCAAGGACAACCTGGAGAAAGCTTGTCCTTTGGTCAGATGAGACAGAGCTGTTTGGTCACAGAGCTGGTGCTTATGTTTGGAGAAAGAAGAAAACACCATCCCCACAGTGAAACACTGTTTTCTGGGATATTTTGCCATACAGTGCGTCTGGAACTGGGAATCTTGTGGGAGGAATCATGAAGAACGAAGGATATGTCAAGGTTTTGAAAGAAAACCTCCAGCAGTCAGCAGCAAAACTAGGCCTGTGTCATCGCTTTGTCTTCCAACACAACGACAACCCAAAACATACTTCGCTCCTGGTGAAGAATGACCTCCAGAAGACCAACGTGAATGGTATTGACTGGCCTGCACAAAGCTAATAACTAAAACTAACTAATAGCTAATAACTCTGTCCTCATGTTTAAGTGCCTGGATATAAGCAGAATAGCTATAACTGTCCCTGTAGTTCTACTATATGATCCAGTTAGTTTTTTTTCTGTGTAAAATATCTCACCTGTCTCTCCTGTGCTCTTCTCCTGCCATTCCCCCACACAGTGGAAATGGCCCAGTGAAAAAAAGTTCAGGAGACTATAAATTTCACTATAAATATCCTGTTTTCTCTCATTTCATGATGATGGTTCGGTGTTATCACTCCATACACACAAGCGCGCAGAAGTCCAGGCATAAACCTGTGTGTGTGCGCCCATGCACACCCAGACACATCTGTTTTGCAAGCATTTGTTATTTGTGGAGGTGCAATATGAAACTATAGCAAGGCAGATTTAATTTACTATGAATCTCAGACTAATGATAATAATTCAATGCATCTGTGGGGAAATGAGATTTTTAAAAAATCGTCTTGACTGGTGAGCTGTCGCCACTCACTCTGATCCCTGACATGATCGTCCATCAGCACAGCGTAATTGTCTTTCCTGCAGGTGGGCCAACAGAGGTTATTTCTAGAAACATAAAGTTAAATGTTTCAGAAAAAAAATCAGAATTTTGTGGGCAAAATCATGGGATTTAAATTGAAAGTCTTTCAACTCTACAGCCAACTTGGTGATGCCTGTGAGCATTTATTTCCAGTTGACAAAAATAAGCCTCTGTCTAAATGATTGAAAGAGCATTAAAATAACTTTCATTTCAATAGTCAAGTGGGATATAAAAAAAAACGAGTATGAAATTACCAGTCGAATTACTGTTAAACTTCTTAAAACTTTTCCATGTTTATGTCTACCACACATAAACATTATAGCTTTATGGCTTGATCCAGGGTGCCGAGGAGAGCTACCTTGCCCAGCGTCGATGACGTAGAGGTCTTGGTCAGCTGGTCAAAAAAAGATTTCAGTTTAATACAAATTATAACCTTCCCGATGGCAACGTCCTTCTAGAAAAACAGTCTTGCTATCTTGGCAACACCTCCAGCAAGTTATTTGAGCCTAACAAGGCCAAACCCTTAACCTAAATGGTTAGGGAGAGATCCACAACTTTTATTTTAATGATCACAATATTATGCAGAATTACCAATAAAATGTTATTTAAAAAAACAAACGAACAAACATGAAACAACATGACTTGAGAGTTGCGATCAAAGGTTGGGGTGGACTGCACAGGATTTCCTTTTTCATGTTGCACCACACGACATGAAAGCTGCAGCACCAGCTGATAGAGGCCCAACTTCATTTTTTCATCATCCCCCCAAAAATTGCAATTTAAGAGTTATTTTTGTTAACTCTCATCCACCCATGCATACATTTTTATGCTTTTCCAATTGGAAAAAACGGCACAGAATAATGATGCCAGGTGTCCAGGATCTTATTTTTCATATTCCCAAAAGCCCCAGGAATTTTGCAAAGGCTGTAGTCTATTTTTCTTTTTTTTAAATTCTACAATAAATGATCTATTTAGTTTTGGCGACTGCAGTGTAAACAGACTCCTCTCTAAATAAAGACTCGAGGTTAAAAAAAAAAATTTGAGCATTTATTGTTTTGAACATGTCACTTCATTCAAATGAAATCACTGAAAAACATGAGATGGAAAAGCTGTAAAATATTCTCCCCAGTAGCGCATCAAAAGCTTTCCAGATGCCTGTTTTTCCTGCCACACCCACACACTCCAACACACAAACGCACAGCAGCTCAGCAGTGTCCGTGTCAGTTCATGTGCTGCCCTGGTGTCAACAGGCAAATGAACAATGGTGTTTACCAAATGGCTTTGTTGTTCAACACACAGGCTTATTAAAATGGCATCTCATTACAGGCGCTGAGCAGCGAATTTAAGAGATTATTTGCATTTTTTGAAACCACTTTCTCTTCATTATTATTCCACTTTGCATATGGATTTTCTGTGACCATAATGGCTGGTCCTGTAATATTCATATTACAGGATGCTTAGAAACAGATAGGAAATGAGCCAAAGGCGGAGCTGTGTTGTTGTTGTTGTTGTTGTTGTGCACACAGCTACAGAATTTCAAATACAAGCTTTTCTGTTCTGGATGTAAAAACAGGTTCAATACTTTTCCTGCTAAACTAATGAAATGTCCAAACATTTATCTTGCACTGATCTTCAGTCAAGCTGAGGTTCACAGTATAACACTACAAGAGTCGCCTTGCAGCTCCAGTGATCTTCATAAGCATCTAAAGTTAACCAACTATACATAAACTCTGGATGTTTAAAACTTTCTATATTTTAGAGACTTCTCAGACATGGAGAGTTTAAACCTGCAGTTCAAACTTCATTGCTAATCTCAGAACACATTCTCAGCACTTGGTCCACTTTGCTGCAATAAAGAATTTGATCATGTCTTTCGAGCTCAGAGACTTTTCTCTCAAAAATAATGGCAGCATCAGCCAATTCAGAAAATGGCCCAGCACAGCATTTGTTTGCATCTTTGCTGTAGCTTTCTGAACCAGTAAACTTGAAAGAGATGCCGTCATCTTGCCCATGAGAGTGCCACAAAATATGTGTCCTCCTAGAGGGCATCAGAGTATTTTTAGCTCGTTAATTTGTTGAACATTTTGGACAGTATACACCTGCTGTCAGTGCTGCACTCTACAAAGTTAGTGAGTATGTTTATGGAAAACAACCCTAACGATGAGTTTGGAGTGTCTTGACCTAAGCTCACTAATGAGGTAGAAGACACTGACTAATTAAATTCAGAAAACAAGACCAAATGAGCTCTGATCTCTTTGCCTCTTTTCCTAAAACATCTACACCAGTGTACTGTCCTTTTAATTTATTAACCATGCTTAGTGAGGTTATTTTCGAAACAGGCACTGACAAATATGATAGTGTAACACAACTTTGGGCTGTTCACTAAATATATATATATATATATATATATATATATATATATATATATATATATATATATATATTATCAAATTCACCACAATGTTCAGCCCCCAAATCATTTTCAGTGTCATTGGCAAAAGGTTAGAAAGAATTCAGATGTAACTCAAATATATTTATCTCATCAGAAATTAGCTTCACAAAGGAGACTGGCAGTAGCTGCTCCACCATAAGAGCATTAGATGTCCCACTCACAATGAACACCAAAGACTCATGGCACAAGATAACAAATCACCACACAGTAACATGCGCTTATAACACATTAGCTCATTTTTCCCTCCACAATAACTGAATTCTTCTACAAACCTACCTGTTTGAATTTATTTAGAGCTTCTTTTAGGGACAGTTTGATGCTGCTAGCTGTCTGCTTGGCTAACCTTAGAGAATTTCAGTTACTAACCCAGGCATCTCCACTGAGTTTACAGTGATGGCACATTTTGGAGAATTTGATTTGTGCTTATCTGACAAATAATAAGGAATAATGTGTTGTTAACTGCTACAAGAAGTCTGTGCTCAGTATTATTTTCAATATTATTATTATTATTTATTTTATTTTATTTTATGTTAGCCCTAAATAGCAGGTGTGTTTGTGTCTGTGTGATATACCTATACAGTCTAATCAAGCAAAAACTGATAACTTGCAAAAAACGCCTGCGGTGCTTTTTCATATTCAAAATTTGGTGACTGATAAGTTGCATACAGGTGACGTGCACTGAATGTGATAGTAAATGTGAAAATCAAAAGAATTAAGATTTACTCAGTTATGGCAGACTTTATCTCAATTTCACAGCAGGAAAGAAAATAAAAGCATTATTGTTTAAGGTTTTGTATTTCCTGTTATTGGCTTTTCTGGCAGTAAATTCAAATTAGTCTGTTGATGAAAAAAGAGTAAAAGCAGGGTGAAGAACAGAGATCATACTTTCAAAAAAGATGTCATTCTTAAAAAGCCACAAACCATTGATGCTACAATAACATTACCTTTTAGGTGAGTGTGCTTAAGATTTTCCTCATATTGATGTTTTGCACTTTTTTAGTAGGGTTATGTCTAAGGAATCTTGTGAGACTCTCTTTATAAGAGTAACATACCCAAATTAACACAAAATAAAGAAGAAATAAGTAGAATATACAACCAGCGACTACGTCCATTAGGTACGCCTGTTCAACTGATTTTAATGCAAATAGCTAATCAGTCAATCATGGCTGCAGCTCACTGCATTTAGGCATCAAGAGGACTTGCAAACATTCAAACTGAGCATCAGAACAAAGGAAAAGATAATTAATGTGACTAGTCATTGTATTTTCCCACACAGCCATCTCTAGGATTTACAGAAAATGGTCTGAAAAAAGAGAAAATATCCAGTGAGTGGCAGTCCTCTGGGTGAAAATGCCTAGTTGATGTCAGAGATAAGAGGAAAATGACCAGACTGCTTCGAGCTGACAGGAAGACAACAGCTACCCAGATAACCATTAGTTACAACCAAGGTATGCAAAAGTGCTTCTCTGAATGCACAACACGTCCAAACTTGAAGCAGATGGGCTACAGCTGCAGAAGTCCACAGTGGTGCCACTCCTGTCAGCTAAGAACAGGAAACAGTTTGCACAAACTCATCACAATGGGACAATAGAGGATTGGAAAAACTTTTCCTGCTCTGAGCTCTGCTGCTACATTCAGATGGTAGGGTCAGAAACTGCTATAAACATCTTGAACACATGGGTGCATTCTGCCTTGTATCAATATATATCTAATTGCATGGGGGTACTTTCCTGGCATACTTAGCACCAAGTAAGCATGGTTTAAATGATATATATATATATATATATATATATATATATATATATATATATATATACCTGTATATTGTAAGTTTGTGTGCCATTTTTTTTGTAAAGCACTGCAAGAACCCCTGTTATTGTCTCCAGTTTTTAACACTCGGTCTTGTCTGATTATTTGCTATACTATCATGAGACTGTGACTATATTGCAAATCAGCATTACACTGAGACAAAAAACAGTCCACATCAGAAATCAGTTATCAAAACCAAACCAGAAACGCCTCCAGTGTGTACTGATACAAAACATTTAAGCTGTAAATTCCGTACTGTTGTTCTTGAGGTGTAAGCCCCATTTTTCCCCCATAGTTGTCTCCAGGTTAAACAAAAACCAACTCCTTTAATTAGGGTATTAAAAAGCTGTAACCTGATATGTGCCGAGCAGGAGATTTTACAGCTGTTCATTTGGGGGAAGAAATCTGTGACAATTTACCTTAAAGGGTAACTGCACCAATTTTACACATCAAAGTGTTTGCAGAGCTTGCACAGGGGCTGAAGAGCACACATTTGAAAAGTGAAAAAAAAAATGGATGGGGAGCTGCATAGTTAGAAAAAAGTGAGCTTATCAGACCACTGTAGAGTGGACCTAAATCTGTGCTTCAGGGTAGCACGAAGTAGAATGCATGGAATAGAAAAGATGAAATCTCTGCTCTTGCTGCATGGTTTTTTTTTCTAACTGAAGTGCAATACTTAGTCAATGGAGTAATTTTTCACATAGCTATTTGCCTTTCCTTTACTTTATGTGATTGTTTCTCAGCATATAACACTCATAAGTGTAAAACTTTATACTGGGCAGTGTACCAGGTGGGCCTCTTTTTTGTGTTAGCTACAAAAAATGTATCCCTACTTAAAACCATCTGAATAACATCAAGCAGGTATGTGATACCAGAGCTGCAGTAGTCTCAGTAATTTTCTCAGATTATTGTTTAAAATAATCAGATCTCTGTGAACAGTTATCAAAGTTACTGCAAACTGCAGCTGCTCTGTATTCGTGATTAAAGCAGGCTTTCGCCCTAAGCAGACATAATTCTCTACTTCTAAAGCATGATACTTATGTGCTGCAGGCCTGCAGTACATGTAAATTGCATCTGGAGTGTATTTACCTTTCAGGTCATAGACGAACATAAAAGGCTTTTGCCATCCCAGTGGTGGCGACTGTAATGAGGATGGGCTCTCCTCAACAGTCAGGTGCATTGACCCACATTAGCTCTCTGCCCAAGGCCCGCCGAGGCAGGATGGAGTTTGAGAATAATAGCAGGATAGAGTCTGAGACGCACAATGTGTGTTTAATTATATTCACAGAGTTCCACAAGGCGGCATGAAGTTCATAAACTGGAGGGGATTTTAAAAAAGCCATTAACAGCTCTTGGCACAGATTCCCAAGCACGTCTCAGTGTTATGATGATCTACTCTAAATCACAAGTGAAAACAACCTTACTGCAAAGGCATTGTCATTACTATTGTTAAGGCTGCAGCAGACTTTGAATGCAAGGAATTTGATGCAACATCACTCACGCACTCTGCTTTTATGATGTTCAAGGTGACATGCAAGGAATTCCTTTCGTTATAGGCTCTTTTAATAGGATAAAAGGCTAAAATAGAAAAAACTGTGACATATGAATGGAGATCTTAGCATTTTGAGTGGTGCAAGTCACAAAAAATGGCAAATTAAAGCTTTGTATACTGCATCTAATCAGATTTTGAATCCTTAATTGTGGAGCCAACTTAAAAAGAAATAATTGAAAACCACATTTAGCGTGTGTGTTAATGCACAGCTGAAAATATTTGCCAACAAATCTACTATTTCTACGTATTTGAGCAAGCATGTGGAAATGATTGAATTCATTTAAAAAATTGAACTGCACATTTATGAGATTTCATGTTTTTTTTTTCAGTAGAAACAAATGGGCTGAGAGCCACACAGACTCCCTTGTGTAGCCATATCAAACTGATCGTTTAAGTGATAAATGCTCAGAAAAAAGTCAATTTAAGAGTGTGATCATGAGCAAAAGATTGTTCTTATATTTCTTTTTCAAAATAAAATTATAGAAATCAAGAGTATGGGAATATACCTTATCTCTAGTTAAATACACCTAACATCAATTTTCCCAAATACAGTTTTAAGTGTAACATACACAGTCTAACTTGTACAGTGGGGGGAAATTATTTGATCCCCTGCTGAATTTGTAATTTCCCCATGCTGCCTATGTACTAAATGGAGCAGTAGGACTTACTGCAACATTACTTCTAGTGTCACACCATTAAAGCAGCCAAATACCCAACGTTACCATCCCAAGGTGTTATACAACTGAAATTCCAAAAATGCTGGAATGCTGTAGAAAATGAGGAAAATAAACACATTATGCAGTAATTTGCAAATCTCTTAAATCCATGTTTTATTCACAACAGAACATCAGTTTAAAAATATATAAGAGCTACTTTTGGCTGCTCTTTTATTCGCATGGGGTCAACACCACAGCAGGTAGTGCTACATGTTTAATTTGGCAGATTTTTAACACTGGATGCTCTTCCTGACTCAACCCCAAAGGAATTTATATGCCCCCACCACCACCACCATTAATTCAGTTCAATTTTATTTATATAGCACCCAATCACAACAAACAGTTGTCTCAAGGCACTTTATATTGTGAAGTAAAAATCATTATACAATCATTATAGAGAAAACCCAACAGTCAAAACAACCCCCTATGAGCAAGCACTTGGCAACAGTGGGAAGGAAAAACTCCCTTTAAACAGGAAGAAACCTCCATCAGAACCAGGCTCAGAGAGGGGGCAGTCATCTGGGAGTGAGGGGAGGGAGACAGGAAAAAAAAAACACATGCTGTGGATGAGAGCCAGAGAGTAATACTACTATTATTACTGAACAGGGGACCTTTCACTTGTTAGGCAAATGTGTAAACGACTACACTATGGAGCCACTTCAAACATATCAAAATGTTTAAACTGAGAAATGCATCATTTTAAGAACAAAATAAGGTCATATTTTAAATTTGATGGCAGCAACACATCTCAAAAAAGTTGGGACTGAGCCATAATTACTATCCCCTCTTCTTTTTAAGACTAACCTGTAAACAGGATTCTAGATGCTCACAATCCTGTTCTATTTTTAGTTTAATGATGCATCAGATGTTTTCAGTTGGTGAAGGGTCTGGACTGTAGTCCAGTTCAGTACCCAGACTCATGCAATAAGGGGTGTAATAGATGATGGAAATGGTTTAGTGTTGTCTTGCTGAAATATGCAAAGCATTTCCTGAAAAGACTTCATCTGACTGGGAGCGTATGTTGCTCTAAAACCTGTAAATACCTTTCAGCATTGATGCGCCTCTTTAGATGTGTCAGCTGCATTAGTGCTTTCATAGGCACTAATGGACCCCTATACCATCAAAGATGCAGAGGGATATGCAGAGACTACAGCAGAGTTTTCCACTTTGCCTCAATCTATTTTAAATGAGTTTTAGCCCAGAGAAGAGGGTGGTGTTCCTGCCTGTTTTCAATGTGCATCCAATATGTTTTTCAGCCTTGTCCCTTGCAAACAGAGATTTCTCCAGATTCTCTGAATCTTTTGACAATATTATGTACTGAAGGCGGCGCATACTGGTGAACAAGGGTGTATGGCACCTGGGATAAGCTGTCTTTTGAATGATTGTACTTGAATTGAATTATGTTCTTGTAAATAAATTGCCATTTTCTAAGTTACCCCCTGTCTTGTAACCCACTCCTTGTCGTAGTGTATGAGCCCAGTTTGCACAGAACAAAAGTTTATGGAGGGGAAATGTGGCTAAGAGCTATTTGTGATGAATGTCTTTACACAGCAGATGTGGTACAGTCTCTACTAGTGTCATTAATTATTTTAAATCATCCATGTTCATCGAGTCAATAATGAGCCAGCTGTCATATATATAAGTGTACATCCCTGTGGAGTCTCACAGCACTTTGTCTCTGCTACAACAACTATCTCATCCATCTTTTTCTGCCTAAATTTATACAGGCGAGGGTTCTGCTGAGCAAGCGGCTTCTGTTTCAGCATTTCACACAGTTACATACATTCCCACTTGGGAGCCTCCCAGTACAATCACAGTCTCCTAGTGCTGCTACTGACACTAATGGGGATTAAGTGCCTTGCTGAAGGGTACCTTGATGGAAGTTGTTGAATTCAAAGCATTCCTCATTTATTTTCTGCAATCACAGTTTCACGACAGATTCACTTATTAACGCCTCAGACTTCCACTCACAAGCTTGGCTCCTGTAACTTTCATGCAGGCTTCAAGCCTCCCATTTTCCAAATTACTCCCTCAGAGCTGGGTTTTTTTTTTTTCCAAGACTCTAGATCTTCATTTTAGGAAGAGTTGAAATTAAGAACTTCTGGGGACATTGGAGTGGGGAATAGAAAATCCAATGAAAAATCACTTTTAAAGATCTAATGCTTACGTGTCAGATTCATATTTGCTCCATATTTGGATCTGAAGCTAAAAGGCCGCCTAAAGGCTTCAAATCTTTAGAAAACAGAGGGGTGTTGTGGGTTTCAGGGGCTCAAAGAGTGCCCACATACTTTCAATAAATTAACAATGTGTTGCAAGAACCTGTGCATCTGCCAAAAGGATCAATATGGAAAAGAAAAAATAGTAAATGTTTTCTGTGTATCATGCCTCCTAGGTCTTTTATGTTTCACAATGTGGCCCTTTTTGCATAATTTTAAGAATTAAGTATGAGTCAAGTGAACATTATAATTTATGAGAAAAATGCAAAAGAGGCCTCTTTCACGAGTAAATCATATTATGAGACGTAAAAGACTCATAAATAAAACATAAACCTTTTCTTATCTGTGCGAATGTGTAATTTGTCGTTTATTTTATTTCTTTTCCATGTGGGATTATTGGCATCAACACCTGTCGGGAGGCAGATACAAAGCAAAAAAAGTTGTAAACAGAGGTAGAAAATATCCACCAACCTTGGGATCCTGCTTAGATGACAAAAGAAGTTCTTGGGAAGAATTATTTTTCTTACCCAATATATGCTATATGGACAAAAGTATTGGTCCACACCTTTTAAGCTTGAATTCAAATGTTTTCGGTCCCATATGTGTATAAAAATCAAGCATCTAGTCATACAGTCTGCCTTTATAAACATTTGTGCTGATAGCTGGAACCACTGCTGGAAGCAGACAGTTGGTGAAATTTCAGCCATGAAGTGGAAGACAACATAAAATTACAGAGTGGGTTGCCAGTCGCTGAGGTGCACAATGCGTAAAGTCACCAACACTCTGCTGGCTCAGTAACCACAGAATCCTAAATCTTGTCCTGGCATTAACATCAGCACACAAACTGTGCACCAGGAGCTTCATGGCACGAGTTTACATTGCTGAGCAGCTCATGTAGCTGGCCCAGTACTTTTGTTCATATAGCTTGTAGAGCTTGTGTAGCTCAATAAAGTTGTCTAACAGAACTTTAGGGACCAGTTGAGCATTTCGTAGTTTGAAATAGACTGGCAGTTGCTAGCTTGTGTGTTTCATCTATCAGCTAACTAGTGTAACTAGTGTATCCTGCATCGTGATGTATCTTCAGTATTCATTATGGGGTGTAAAAGGCAGCATGTGTTGACCTAAACTGCCTCAATTTCTTGAGCATGTTTTCCTGAAACTCCTGAATACAGGTTTCCCGACCATCTCTTTAAATATTAAAGGAATCTGAGATATCAAACTTCTTGATGCTTCCCAAAGAAGATCAAGCAAGCTTGAAATTGTGAACCTCAGTAGCTGCAGAGGGAAGCCTTTTTGTGTGTCTTCAAGCGCCTGTGTTTACTTAGGATATGCTTATTGTTCACTTTTCTGCTTCTTTTCATCCTTTTTTAGTGTCTGGGGTAAAAAATAGATAGTGGTATTAGAAATGATATATTTACATAATGTGTGTGTGCGCACAAGTGTGGAGAAGAGTCACATAAGGAGTAAAAACTCAAACCCTTTCAGACTTCTGGCAGCTTGAATATACACATCAGTTTAAGCCTAGTAGCTCTCCATCCATCCATCCATCCATCCATTCTCTTCCGCTTATCCTGCTCTAATTTAATAAATTTGATTGAATTCTCCAACTTCTCAGGATAATTTTGGCCTGTATCTATAAACATAAAATATCTCCAAGCTATATGTGAAGCAGCTTTTGTGTAGTTTCCTAAAA
Organism: Pterophyllum scalare; assembly: GCA_024447675.2. Taxonomy (NCBI): domain Eukaryota; kingdom Metazoa; phylum Chordata; class Actinopteri; order Cichliformes; family Cichlidae; genus Pterophyllum; species Pterophyllum scalare. The sequence continues at coordinate 40,853 of JAMQGT020000070.1, forward strand.
GATTTTCTTTTTGATCCAGAACCCTTACCTGTTGGTCAGGATGACCTGGCTAATACAGACTGTTTGGCACTGCAGCAATTTTCATGTTTTTCATTGGGTTAAGAAAACACATCAGAAAACAAAGGAAATTACCACAGTGCTTTTTTCTGTTGCATTTGTAAAACTAAAAATATTACAGAGCAGGACAAATCTCCCCTCATTCATGCTTCTGGAGGGGCTGTTTTTACTGTGCAGTACTGACGATAAACTCTCCTAGGATGTATAGAAATTTTTAATGTTGGGACTCATTGGTATGCCCCTCTACCTGTTATTATTTCACTGGCTCTAATCTAAAATGACTTCAGTCCTAGAAATGAGCTCACAGGGCACTGATAATTTGCTGAGGGGAAAAAAAATAACAACTTGGCAGAGAAGCATTTTAAACTAAAGCAAACAGACTAACAAACAGTGCTTATTTATTCACAGACGCACCTTCATTTCCATATAAATGTACGTGACCTATAAGAGGCCTGTTTGCTGTTTAGATTCACTGAAAGAAAGCAAACAAAAATCTAATTTCTTTGTATTTTCTCTTGCAGTGAAGGCATGTGGCCCTTATTTGGCCTTGTTAGCTATTCTTTCATTGTCTCAATATCTGATGTTCGCAGGCGTCTGTGTGAGTTTGAATGTATGTGGAGGTGGTTTAGAGAAGATTTTCAAAATATTGACTTACAGCTGTCAATGTCTTTCTACGTATTTTCACCGCTGCATCTCTCAGGTGCAGCCATGGAGCTTTTTTCATGACAGAAACATAAAATGGCTTATTTCTCTGGCAGATGGCAGATGTTTTTTTTTTTCCTTTCTTTTTCTCCCCTGAAATGGAACTCGAGCAATGAATAACGCAATGAATAATAAGTTGTTTATTCAGTTATTGGGCCCAGCTGAAGGCCTTTGCCAAAATTGTCCCCCATCACTGGGGAGGTTGTGGTTTGTCACACTGAATGCTGCGTTTTGGTGTTATGAAACATCAAAAATTAGAGAGGGTGTCCTGGGATGCGTAGTTTTTTTCAGATGAGGTTCCAAATAGGACATATAGCCAGGGTGATTCTTTTTAGTCAGAAGACACTGAGTACATATCAACCCAAACAGGGCTGGGAGTGTTTGTTTTCTTTCAGGAGATGTCACTGATGTTTAATGACTTCTGAAACATCAGCATTGTGTTACTGCTGCACACAACTTACACAGACCCCGTGTAAGCAGGTAGCTCAGTGACCGAAATGATCCATTAATAGTCGTTTTGCTTAATACAATGATAAACCCTAAAATCAGCATTCTATAGCCTGTTTGTGTCAGTGCCGCTGGCCACATCTGTCATGTTGAGCAGCTCATCAAAATCTAATTAAAGATGGATATCCTTCCAGCTTTGTGATTGATACTTCAGGGCTGCAAAAACCAGCAGTTATTATTTTTGATTAAGTCCTTAAGGCCTAATGTGTTTTATTTATTTTGATGTAAAAAAAAGAAAAAGAAAAAACAGCTCCATAGCTAAATGGCCAAAATGAACACCGAGTCCTGTTTACAGGAGAAACTTGGGAAAATATTGGAATACAAAAAGTCTCCTAGCTAATACTGTATGTATCACGAGGTCAGTGTGAGAGATGAAAAACACAACTCGGCCAAATTTTACATTTTATGTTTACTTCCAGTTGATCAAAAATGTAAACTAGAGTGCAAACCAGCTGTGCAACAATGAATCACTTGTAGTGATGCTGCTGAGCCAGTTTTAAAAATTCTTATTTGCATCTTCCAAAAATTTGATGCAATGCTATAAGCGTTTATAAGAGGTGACCAGCAGCCTCTCCGGTGAATCACCCATGCTTTGCAACCTTTTAAAAATGCAGCTAGTTATATTTTTATAAAGTAACAATTGAAGAGATATAGTTATCCTATAGTTGGACATTATGTTCCCGGAAACAATATGTATAAGAATATAACATGAACATAATTGATTAACTGACAGGAGAAGAACAGAATGTTCTCTTTTAGCTCATTTTTGTCTCTACAGATTCAGAGAAAAGACTACACAACAATAAAATGGAGACTCCGAGGTCATTAGACACCCAGCTGTTGTTTTGCACGATTATTGTTTTGTATATGATGTAACCAAGACTGATAAGCTGTGACTATATTGAACTCTAAGCTGAATGAGAAGGCACCAGCACTCCATGTCATCTCACACGGGTATGTCCAGATATCTGTCAACTGTTTGTTGTTGTTTTTGTCTCATTCCTGTTTTCGATAAACGAACATGCACAAACAAAAGGTTTAAAAAGCAACTCACGCACACACCGCAGTAACTAAGATAAAAAAAGATTTTTTTTCGTAATTTTCTTCACAACCTCGGCCTGGTATATGGACCTCTTTGGCAAAATAGGTTAAAGGGAGTGCTCACCCTCGAATCAAATACATGTTTGTCCTCTGGCCTGTAGTGCTGTTTCTCCATCTATATTGTTTTGCACAAGTTGCCCAGTTATGGTGATATTGGCTGTAGAGGTGGATGCTTTCAGTAGAACAGTGGAAGTAGCTAACACTTTGTGGTGTTGATGACAAAGTCATGGGATGCTAACAGTGAACTGGTTGTATTAAGAAATAGCTCCTATTTAAGGCTGGGATTGTACTCTGTTGCAGACATGCATATAGACACTGTTGTTCCTATTATACTTTTTCTCTACACAGAGTCTCGCATTCCCATCTAGTGATGAAATTTGCATCACTCTGACACAAGTGGCACCTTCACACTGGTGTAAAACTGTTCACGGGTTTGTGGATTTTTCCAAGTAACCGCGTCAGGATTTCTGGAGTGAGACATAGCTGCAGTGTTTCGAATGTGTTTTTTTATGGATTGTAACAGCAACACCACGAAACAGTGAAGCTGGAAAAATAGCAACACAAGCCAGAAGAAAAACATGTATTGTTGATTTTGGGGTGAAACACCCCTTTAAAGCTGCACTAATCCAAACTATTTATTCAGTTCAATTTCATTTCTGGGAACAGCTGCGAACAGGCACTTCATATTATGGACTAAAGATCCTACAATAATAGAGAAAGAACCGGGATGATCAGCTTCCCTATGAACAAGCACTTGGTGACAGTGAAAAGGGAGAACTCCCTTTTATGAGACCTTAGGCAGAACCAGGCTCAGGGACGGGCAGCCATGACCAGATGGGTGAGAGGGGAATGAGCAGAGAAGGGAGAGCACAGAGAAATCCCAAACATGAGTTACAGGACAGTAGACAGAACTTAATAACCTGCAGTGTTGGCATACAGACGCATGGAGAGTGAAAAGGAGGCAAGAGGAGCACAAGCGCACAGTGTATCATGGGAAGACCCCAAGTCATACTGTAACAACAGTCATGTCAAGATGCTTTATATTGTAAGGTAAAGACCCTACAATAATACAGAGAAAACCCCAACAATCAGACAATCCCTCTACGAGCAAGCACTTGGCGACAGTGGGAAGTAAAAATTCCCTTTTAACAGGAAGAAACCTCCAGCAGAACCAGGCTCAGGGAGGGGCAGTCATCTGCTGCGACCAGTTGGGGATGAGGGGAGGGAGAAAGGACAAAAGACACAGAGATTAATAATAACTAGTGATTAAATGCAAAGTGGTATATAAACACATAAAAAGTGAGTGAAAAAGCTACTCAGTGCCAGCAGCCTAGGCTAATTGCACCATAACTAAGGGAAGGTTCAGGGTCACCTGATCCAGCCCTACTGTATCTATAAGCTTTATAAAAAAAGGAAATTTTAAGCCAATCTTATAACTAGAAGGCCTGTCATTCTCCAGAATCCACACTGGGATCTTATGCAGTGATTTATTAAAACAATCAAACATATGCAGAAATACAGTATACAGTGGCTTGCAAAAGTATTCATACCCCTTGAACTTTTCCATATTTTGTCACATTACAACCACAAACATAAATATATTTTACTGGAATTTAATGTGAAAGACCAACACAAAGTGGTATACAACTGTGAAGTGGAAAGAAAATTATACAGGATTCAAAAATTTTTTTACAAATAAAAAACTGAAAAGTACGGTGTGCAAAAGTATTCAGCCCCCTTTTCTCTGAGTGCAACCAATTGTATTCAGAAGTTGCCTGATGACTGCTAATGACTAAAAAGAGTCCACCTGTGTGTAATCTAATCTCAGTACAAATACAGCTGCTCTATGACTTAATGTGGTTAATAGAATACTGGGGAGTAAACGGCATCATAAAGTCCAAAGAACACACCAGACAGGTCAGGAAAAAGTTTGTGGAGAAGTTTAAAGCAGGCTTAGGCTATAAAAAGATTTCCCAAGCTTTGAACATCTCACAGAGCACTGTTCAATCCATTATCCGGAAATGGAAAGAGTATGGCACAACTGTAAACCTACCAAGACAAGGCCGTCCACCTAAACTTACAGGCCGAACAAGGAGAGCCCTGATCAGAGATGCAGCCAAGAGGCCCACGGTGACTCTGGACGAAATGCAGAGATCCACAGCTCAGGTGGGGGAATCTGTCCACAGGACAACTATCAGTCATGCACTGTGCAGATGTGGTCTTTATGGAAGAGTAGCAAGAAGAAAGCCATTGTTAAACCATGAAAGGTCCCGTTTGCAGTTTGCCAGAAGCCATGTTGGGGACACAGCAAACATGTGGAACAAGATGCTTTGGTCAGATGAGACCAAAATTGAACTTTTTGACCAAAATGCAAAATGCTATGTGTGGCAGAGAATTAACACTGCACATCACTCTGAACACACCATCCCCACTGTCAAATATGGTGGTGGCAGCATCGTGCTCTGGGGCTGCTTCACTTCAGCAGTGACAGGATGGGAAGATGGATGGAGCCAAATACAGGGCAATCTTGGAAGAAAACCTGTTGGAGTCTGCAAAAGACTTGAGACTGGGGCGGAGGTTCACCTTCCAGCAGGACAACGACCCTAAACTCTCCATCTCATCTGACTGAGCTTGAGCTGTTTTGCAAAGAAGAATGGGCAAAAATTTCAGTCACTAGATGTGCAAAGCTGGTGGAGACATATCCTAAAAGACTTGCAGCTGTAATTGGAGCAAAAGGTGGTTCCACAAAGTATTGACTCAGGGGGGCTCCATACTTTTGCACACCACACTTTTCAGTTTTTTATTTGTAAAAAATGTTTTGAATCCTGTATAATTTTCTTTCCACTTCACAACTGTATACCACTTTGTGTTGGTCTTTCACATTACATTCCAGTGAAATATATTTATGTTTGTGGTTGTAATGTGACAAAATATGGAAAAGTTCAAGGGGTATGAATACTTTTCCAAGCCACTGTATAAGGCAAAAGCAGAGTTTGTACAATTCTAATGAGCTTGAAAGTCAATATGTGGTACCACCTTTATTTGACCACTGCTGTGGCAGTGTGTTGGGGATCATTGCCATGTTGAAAAACTAAGTTGTTGCCAATCAAATGCTTTCCAGTTGGTGTTGCACGGTGGATGAAAATCTGACTGCACTTTTTTGTGTTCAAAATTCCATCAGGAAATTTTTGATTCATCACTCCATAAGACTGATTTTCATTCCAGCTTATGCGTAATTTGACATACCTCAGCCGTTTCCCCCTGCTTCCCTTGCTTGTTGAATCCCCCCCACCCCAATTTCTTACAGACATGACTTTCAGATAATGTTCATTTGCTTTTTAGTCCTGCCACTTCTTCTTCTGTCCTCCACTTCTCCAGTTTCCTCAAATTTTAAGGACGCACCGCACACCATGCCAAGAGATGCCAAGTTTCTGTCTAATAGCTCTTCACACAATCACATTTTTTTGGTGCAAATGTACTATTTTATGCCTTTTAAACTGAGTTATCGTTGGCATTTTTCATAGATTCAACTAAAGAAATGTGAACAAATTATATGTCTTTGTGACAGGCAGCTAGTAACAAAATGTCTGAAGATACAATACAATGAAGATACCATTTAAAAATTGTTTCTTTGCTAAGCTGTTATGTGTGGACGCAAAAGTGATTCATGCCTTGAGTTAAGTGCCTTTTTTAATGCTTGAATGATTCATAGGTCACTGTTTAGCGGATTAACAAACATTCCTCTGAACATGGTCAGGTGCAAAGACTGGAAGAAAATGAGTGAAAAATCAGCAAATCCCATCTGGAGCCTATCCCAGCCGTCATAGGGTGCGAGCCAGGGTACACCCTGTACAGGTTGCCAGCCTGTCATAGGGCTAACACAGAGAGACAGACAACCATTCACACTTGTGGGCAACTTAGAATCACCAATTAACCTGACCCCACTAGCACTGATTTTCACTACGACACAGACTTCCCTGTTGACAATATTGTATTGACCAGGTCACAAACATTAACTCAAATCAAAGTGTAATAACAAAGGAACTGCTTAGAGCATGACAGAGAGCATTATCGTCTGGCTTCACAGTTCCCTCTGCTCTGCAGAGCTTCTTAGTGTCTTTCAGAATATTGTCTTGATTTTATGGCTCAGAGCTTTACTGCAAAAGGAAACAAAAGCCGAACCTCCCTGAGCGTTACCTTTGTTTTTCTCGGGAATTAGTGGTGTCAGTGATAAGAGTGTAAATACTGGCCATAAATTTGTCAAGTGCCAGGCAACAACATTTCTTCTGAATACTAATTTTACTCTGTGCATGGTGCATAAATAGGTGATAGCACATCAGCCATAACAGCTAGAGAAGGTGATAACATCTCACTGTTATGTTTATAGTTTGCTCCCCTGCCACCAGGAGCCATAAAAACATTATTCCTTATTTAATGCTACACATGTCTTTTTTTTATTTATCATTTAATCAATTGGAAAGCCTTTAAAATGCTGGGAATTTTTGAAAAGCTGTTTGAAGTTTATTCAGTGCCAGTGCAGCGTTCATTTTGATTCTACCCAGGAAATATTCTCGTTACTTCTTTTTTGTTTTCTGTCTCCATACTGTAGATTTATAAAGCATAAAATAATCTTTTTTGATTAAGAGACCAAAACCCAAACAAAGGAAGAAACTTTGAGAGAAAAACTGTCACATGGGCATCTGAGGCCTGTGAGTATTGGACTATATTTGACTGAGAAATGACTTAAAGTAGAGATCTATTTACAGAATTTCTTTTTTCCTTTCTTTTCTTTCTTTTCTTTTTTTTTTTAACTTGACAAAATAAATCAATCAGCACTTTCAGCACTTCTGTTTCAGCTAAACTTGAGTTCTACATACCTTACTCTGTAAATCTAAGAGTCCTCACGATGCAGAATTTGTATTATAGTTGCTGATTAAAACAGATTATGAGACCTTGTTATTCTATTACCATAAGGCTTCCACTAATCCTTAATAACAGTGTCATAATCCTGATGTTCACAAGGATTGAAATAAAACTGAAATTACTTTGCCAAGCTCTCATAAAGTTTTATTTGCTTTGATGTCTAAATTTCTGTTTTATCTGTGATTTCCAGTAGCAAGAGACGTGATCATGAGGGTAATGTGGAAGTCCGTGGACAAGATGAGGTGCTTCAGAAAACGATCCATCTTCCCTTTCCTCGGCTTTCTCATCACCTTTCTGCTCTTTTTCAACCTTTATATGGATGATGGATATGTGCTGGTAAGCTTAATGCTGTTTTTTTTTTTTAAATCAATTTTTGGCTCTTCTGTTTAAAGTGTTCCTACAGGTGTTATTCTTTGTGTGCATGTGTGTGTGATTTAGGAAGGTGAAAAAAGACAGCTAGGAGAGACGCTGATCCATCCTCCAAACTCTGAAAGATATGTGCACACATTCAGAGACTTGTCCAATTTCTCTGGGACCATTAACGTGACGTACCGCTACCTTGCAGGACTTCCTTTGCCACGTAAAAGTAAGTATGTCTACCAGACACTAGTTTGAATTGATTTGACTTCTAACAGTAAAACATTTACTGATTGAAGTAACTTCCTTTCACCATTGGCACAGAGTATCTGACCATTGGCTTGTCATCTGTCAAGAGGAAAAAGGGAAACTACCTCCTGGAGACGATCAAATCCATATTTGATCAGTCCAGTTACGAGGAGCTAAAAGAGATTGTAGTTGTAGTCCATCTAGCGGACTTTGACCTGGTCTGGTGTGAGAACCTGGTACAGGAAATCACCAGGAAGTTTGCTCACCACATCATAGCTGGACGCCTCTTGGTAATCCAAGCTCCAGAGGAGTACTATCCATCTCTGGACGGGCTGAAAAGGAACTACAACGACCCGGAGGACAGGGTCCGTTTCCGCTCCAAGCAGAACGTGGACTATGCTTTCCTCCTCAACTTCTGCACAAACCTCTCTCACTTCTACATGATGTTAGAGGATGATGTGCGCTGCTCCAGGAACTTCCTTACGTCACTGAAGAAGGTGATCACCTCCAGAGAAGGTTCCTACTGGGTGATGTTGGAATTCTCCAAGCTGGGCTACATCGGGAAGCTGTATCACTCCAGAGACCTGCCACGCCTGGCTCATTTCCTCCTCATGTTCTACCAGGAAATGCCCTGCGACTGGCTCCTCATCCACTTCCGAGGTCTCCTGGCACAGAAGGACGTGATCCGCTTCAAGCCTTCACTGTTCCAGCACATGGGCTACTATTCCTCTTATAAAGGTGCAGAGAACAAGCTGAAGGATGATGACTTTGAGGAAGACTCCATAGACATTCCTGACAACCCCCCTGCCAGCCTTTACACAAACATCAATGTCTTTGAAAACTATGATGCCACAAAGGCTTACAGTAGTATCATTGATGAGTATTTTTGGGGGAAACCTCCATGCACCGGAGACTTCTTTATCATTATCTTTAACAAACCAACGAAAATCAGCAGGATTAAAATCCTGACAGGCACAGAGGACAGACAAAATGACATTCTTCACCACGGAGCTCTGGAAGTAGGCCAGAAGTCTGTGGAAACTAAACAGGGCAGACAGTGCACATCCTACATCACACTGGGGGAGTTTAAAGTTGGAAACATTGAGGTTAATAATGTGGACCACAAGATAGGCTTTGATATTGAATGTGTGCGAATTGTCATCACTGCCAGCCAGAAAGAATGGCTTATCATAAGAAGTGTCAGTTTATGG